>JBCJKH010063861.1:0-30383 GCA_039877255.1 Loriculus beryllinus
AATCTCTACCTTTCCTCCTTGAAATGATAGTAGGGATAGGTCTCTGCTATAGTCTGTTGTCTTTGTCTTGTTCTGCCTTTAAAATCTGGTTTATGAACAGTTGTTTTCCCACTTTACAAGTTAAAAACAATTCGGCTCAGGGGAATTTCAACTTTCAGACATCTGCATTGTGCAAGAAATGCTTCACCAAAGTCCTGCTGGTCAGAAATCCACCACGAAGTCACATAAGGCTAAATTTCAAACTTGCATGTAAATCCTAAAACGGAAAATAAGGAAAAAAAACCCCTACCTCTGCACTTTTTGCATGTTTATCGGTAAGCAACCTCTGTAATAAGTTGTAAGACTATGCTGCATCTCTTCCAGAAGAGGAAGAACCCTCTTGTGGTTTTTATGGTGGCACTACAATAGCTTTAGTACTCGCTGAAGGGTTGTGTCAGGCTGTGGAAAGAAAACTGTTTCAGCAGCGTACTGCCAGCACAGAGCTAGTTCAAATGTTGTGGATTCCAGCTCTCAAAACGTGCTCAGTCCAAGCCTATTTGTTATAGAGGCATCTGGATCATCTGTAAAATGTTAGCTGTCACCCTCAGGCATGGATGGCAGATGCAAGAAATTAGTTCCTCACTAGATTGTTTGTGGAAAACATTTCATGCTACGTAGTGTTAGAAGTGTCAGGTCTAAAAACGCGGAGGAAATTACTACTTCCTCAGTAAGCCTAATTCCCAGTAAAAGAGCAGATGCTTCCCTGTTCCTTCCTTACTTGCTAAATAACTTGATGCCAGAACACGTTCAGACAAGACAAAATTCTACAGCCGGTCTAACCAGTGTTGCTCTCCTCCTTACAATGACACTGCAATTTCAAAGCGTTTTCTGCCTCCAGAGACTACAGCAGGGACGGGAGACCAGCGACGGGGCTGCGCTGCTGGGATGGGGGCGAGGACATGAAGCAAGCTGCTGGGCTCTCAACCTCCAGCCCTTGGCAGCCTTCTTGAGGAGGAGCAAGGACAGCGGTGGGGAGCCTCAGCCCGAGCTCGGCAGCAACCGAAGCCGGCAGGGTGGGATACAGGCCCCCGGGACACTCCGTACCGCGGCTGTGGGGCGCGGCCGCCGGCTCCTTCAGAGCGGAACTACATTTCCCAGCACCCTTCCCCACCAGCACCGCCCCTTCCCCGCCGGGCTGGGCCTACGCCCGCGCCCGGAGCCGCGGGGCGGCACTACAGCGCCCGGCAATCCCGGACACCCCTCCGCGCCCTCGCCTGTGGCGGCGGCGGGGGTAGCAGCGCGTCGGCCGCTGTCAGCGGCGGCCGGGACGCCATGGCTGACAGCGGAAAGCCCTCGGCGGCTCCGGCCGTGGCCCCTCCGGGCTCGCCGGCGCAGGAGCGGCGGCCGGGTGGCTCCCCCAGCGCGGGTACCGCCGGGGCGGAGGGCGCGGCGGCCATGCCGCGGCTGCCGTTGGGCAGCCCGGGCGGGGCGGCGGGGATGTCGCTGCCGCGGCTGGAGAAGCCGATCAAACAGGCCTTCTACAACACCGGCGCGCTGCTGTTCGCGGGGCTGTGCTGCGGAGCTGCCGTCCTGGTCTACTTTATCCTGGAGGCCTTCCTGCGGCCGCTGCTCTGGGCTGTGCTCTGCGGCACCTTCCTGCACCCCTTCAAGAGCTCGCTGACGGCGCTGGGTCGCCGCTGGCTCGGCCGCCTGCAGCGCTCCCGCACTCCCGTCCTGCTGGCCGCCCTCCTCCTCCCCATCTGCTTCGCCAACTACGGCGTGGAGGCGCTGGGTGAGCAGGTGCTGCGGCGGCGGCGGCTCCTGCTGCTCCTGGGCGCCGGGGGGCCGCTGCTCTACGGACTCTACTGCCTGGGCAGCTCCCTGGGCGTGCAGGTGCTGCTGGCCCAGGCCGGCCGCCTCATCTGCCAGGGGCTGGACTACTTCAGCAGCCAGTGGGTGAGTGCCCGCCGCGGCGGGAACGGGCTCCTCTGGGGGGATAAGCGGGGCGGCGGGCGCCAGCTTCCCCCGCCCTGCCTCGGCGTTCCAGCGGAGAGGAGGGGATGTGGCTTTGGGCTACCCCGGGGGGATGCCGCCATCTCACTTGTTGCGCGGCGCAGGGGGCTGGCGGGGCGGGGAAGGAAGAGCGGACACGCTCCCACTGTTGATACTTACTATCGGTAGCTTAGCCGTGCTCCAGGTTTGAATTAGCTCTGGGTTAACAGCGTCTCAAGCGAGGTCTTGCGCAAACATCGGCTCTTGTGGAGCTGTAAAGTGTGTATGAAGTGCTGTAAACTAGCAGCTGAGTTCCCCGAGTGACTGCTGGGGGAAAGCTTACGAATGTTACTTACGGTAATAAAGAGGAGACTGCTTTTCCTTGTATTGTCTTCAGTGTATAGAGACCAGGTAAAACTTCTGGCAGAACTCATTTTCGTTTTGTTAGTGGTAATTGGAAATGCAAAAAGGTACTAGAGATCTGAAGTAAGTGCGTATATGAAAACACAGAAGATCAGTAAGTTATACTTCTATTAAATCTGCTGTGCAGTTGGCATTCTTTGCTTGCTGCCAAAGACTTGTTTTTTAAGCTGTTGTAGTTTTTTAAACAAAACAGCACCACTCCCCTCTTAAATGGGAAAATTATGTGCACAGTTGGTTTAATGGGGATGGATATATGTGGAGATAAAACTGAAGAACTGCTTAAAACTGATCATACATGGGCAAGAAACCGAAATCACCACCATCGAAACTCTAATAAGCTTGTCCATGCTTCTGATTTTGTATACTACTTTTATTCCTTTGGTGGAGCTGGTGAATGCTGATGTCTCAAACACAGCTTTGGAGGTGTATACCAGGAACGAAAAAGTAATAGTTCTTCTGAGTGTACTCACCAAGGATGTTGTGAGCTATTTCTGGCTATTCAGGGTGGACTGGAGAATGTGTTTGTCTCTTGAAAGTGAACATTGGAAGAAGAGATTTTATTGGCTTTCTATTCTAAAGTGTTGTTATATACTGAAAAATGTCAGGGCAGAGCTCTTTCTGGTCTGTTCTGTCTCAGAAGTATAATTAAGACTGAGTAGATAGAGACACACTGTATTTTTATAAAGAGTCACAATACAACCATCTTTACCTTCAGCTGAGCGGGGAAAGAATCTAAGCGTTGGCTTGGTACTGATGGGAAGTCGAGATTTCTTGCCACACAATTTATTTGATCAGTTTGAGACTTCTCTTTGCATTGGCTTACCTGTTTTCTTTTTAGCGAGTCAGCAATATGGCTACACTCGCTGACTTGGCTAAGTCCAGTCTTTATTCAGGCTTCGTTACACTGTGTAAGTAGAAGGGTGCTAAAGGAAGCTGTACTGATTTGACCTCGTAACTATGGTTGTAAATGCACTACTCGATGTCTGTGCATGCTCAGTGCAGTTTGGTTTAGCAGTGTCTGACGCTTGTTTTGCACCAATGCTTCTCATACAGCACTTGTGTTCACTGGAGTTCTGTAGGTTTTTAACTGGGCAAAAGGCATTAAGCTCTCAGAACTCTTCTGACTTGTGTTCCTTGGCAAGATGTTTAGGTTTGTGTCAGAGTAACTGACCATGGGCTTCCATAAGCAAACCAGTTGCTGTAGCTTTCTAAGCAAATTGCCTGTGCCTCTTTCTGGGGCCCTGTGTGAAAAATAAACAGTAGGCATTCCTTTGTAAATAAGCTCAGCTCAGCATGGCATCATCTATAATGCTTTACAGTGTTTTCCTATTCCAGTTTTCCAAATCTTGCTGTTAACTTGATTTGTGTTCTCTCAGATATGTAGCAGGATAACTTAACTTTATTCATGTTTTTGAGGAGCCTTGAGCTACATCAGTTAGTAGTATCTAACTTCAGTTATGCATTTTAAAGCTGTTTAATTGCCGCGTTATATTGCAAGACTGTTTGCATGTGTAAATTCTGCCTGCTAGCTGCACAGGAGTTGTGCTTGTTATGAGCCAGCTTGCTCCATTGTGCTGTTCTTCTCTGGGACCTGAGTCTTCCAGGTTCCTTTTGTATGTTGTCTTGCATGAAGATTACAAATGGTTTTGTTTGTAGATATTCTATTTGATAAGCAACAGGAATGGTGATTACATTTATTTCACAGTTTCTTTTAGCAGCCCACTAAACCAGTCTAGATTTTTGTGTTTTGAAATATTTTGATATGGAAAAATTAAATTAACGTAAGTAAATTTTCCCATTAGCAAGAAATACTTTCTTGCCGAGAGCATGGCAAGTATATAAATAATTCATTAAAAGTATAAAAGAGATGAACAAGCATGGTGTGTTTCAAGTGTGAGACTAGTGTCTGACTAGCATAGTACATTTGTTTATGGTAATTTTCATCTTGTGAACTATGAATATCTGTGCCTCAGCCGCTGAACCTGCCTCGGGCTGCAAAGGTGTATGGTGCATTTATTTACATCTGGAACTTTGCCTCACCTAGACAGTGCTGCTGCTTACAGAGAGGAAGAACATGCACGGTTGTCTTCTCAGGTTTTGGTTCCCTCTGCTGTACTAGAGAAGTGAGGAATTTGAGTGAGAACAGTGATGGCTTTTTGGGATGCCAATTTGGTGTTCTCTAAAGGTAACTAAAGGTATTTTTTGGTATCTACTTAGCCATGATAAAGAGACAGAAATTCTCTTCTGATCCAGAAATGTTCTCCAAATGCAGCAATTGCATACGATGATCACATAGGAAGCTGTATCTTGGCACCAGTATGTTAGGGAGCTTTCCTGTCCTCAAATCTGGGAAAGCCATTCCTGGAGTTGGTGAGTGAAGATTTGGAAATGATTATATTCCTGTCAGCGGTTCTTAAGTCACACGTGCGATTTAGGAATTAGGAATCCTAGATACCTCCATGTTAGGACCTTGTGATAGGTGATCACAAAACACTGCATTTGAGAGGTAAGTCCAAGACCTTAGTCTAGTCTACAAGCATCTTGTTCCCATGGTCTGCTTTTCCTTCGTGCTTTACAGTTCCTGTATCATCTTTGAAGAAACTTGCTCAACAAACATAGGAGCTGGTTACATATTCCAGATGAGTTCTTTGCTCTTACTCCAGACTTCTCTATGGGTTGTTTGCAGAAATGTATCACAGAGGACATACACTCTACATGAACTTCAGTGGTGTACGATAGGGAAGAGGAATGTTGTTATGTGCTTCTTTTCTTGGAGAGGAGTTTGTCCTATAGCAGATTGAATATACCATTATATGTGTCATCAATTTCAGCATGGTTAGCATACGTACTGAAGATTAATCTTGGATTGCCTTGTTGTCCTAGTTTTAGACATATAGAAATATGCTTGTATCCAGTACTGTATCAAAGGTACAGGAAATTCTTTCTTTTTGACGTGAGTTCAGACTACTTTAGCCTGACATTTTACACTTGCAGCAGTATGCAGGAAATGCCAGCTGTTGGTTGTGGGTTTTATTTTTTTTGTTCAGCAGGGTTCACATGGTTGTATTTATTTAGCAAATGGTTAGTTTGTAGATCCTGACAGATGAAATTGATTATACAGCTGCTCTACATTGACTCGGAAGTTCATGTTAGTAAATTAAATCTGATATAATTGGCAGAATTCTCTAGACTTAACTTGCTTACAGGATCATCGGTCGTTCTCAGATGGCCAGTCTTTCTTCCTTGGTTTGCCACAAGTTACTGGTCAGGGTCAGAACTGTGTGTGTGCGCCAGTGTGTATTTATATCTCTGTAGTAGGTACAACTCATGTTGTTCTACTGGTTAGCATGTAGTTAGAAGACCTGATCAGTCCTTTTCTCACTGCAGTGTCGGGCAAATCTGGAAACACCATTTGCTGTGACCGCTACATTGGAATATTGTCAAAGTAGGTTATTTCCTGGTTTAGCCACTCAGCTGTCTGCTCCCTGCCGGGGAAGCTCTCAAAGACATCCACGAGGGAAACTTCCATTTGCGATGGCACCACATGTAGCAGTCCCTGAAGTAACTCTTGCAGACTGAAATTCTGAAACAGGCTTCTTGGCAAATATTTTGTTTCACAGCCTCCTAGAAACTTGGATTCCACAGTCCTGTTCACTGTGCAAGGTTCACCTGATGGGGCAATTTCTCTTCTAGCAAAGGAAAAGGTTAAGTTTGATTATAAAATGGGAAATATGCATTTTTTGATTATAAAATGGGAAATGAGCAAAACACAGTTATGATTTTTGAAGTTCATATGATTTATCTTTTTTGAGGTGTCTGGTTTTTTTCCTTTCTTCTTAGAGTAGGCTTGCAGGTTTCTAAAACTTGCCCAGCATAACCCCCAAAAGCCAAACAAAACCAAACTAAACCGACACCCCACTCCCAACCCATCACCTAAATAAGCCCTTAAGGATTCTCTCTGCTGTTTGTAGTAATCCTTTCATTATTTGATATCATGGCTTATAAATCTCACAGACAGGTAGTGTCTGTAAACACATCTTGCCAAAGCCACAGGCTTTGGTTTGTTTTCACAACTTGGTAGAGATCAACTCTGTAGGCACTCTGGCCTATTTAAAAACATGATGGGGAGGGGCAGGGAAAGTCTGAAATGTTGATAGCGTTTTCTTTTCCACCTTTGTTTTTCCCTTCCACACCCGCCCTCGTTTTTGGCAGATCCTGCTGTGAGGTACCTTTCTTGGAAAGGCTTAGGAGCTTGTTTAGATCCACATGCAAGAACTGCAGCCCCAGGCACTAGGCTGACCGCTAGCCTTGAGGTGAATGAAATAGGATGCTACATAATGTTACTTACTTTTTATATTTATATTTATATGTATTATTTGAATGCAGTGATATTTCTTTTCCTACCATCTCTGAAATGAGTTACTGTTGTGGAACTGTCCAAGAAAATTTTAGCTGTGGTCTGTATAATAAAGCAAGAAGGTGTAGAAGCTGTGTATGTTGAGGAGCCTTTTCTTCTGAAAGTCGCCATGAAGCATGTCAGAGGAGCGGTACTCTGTCTGCAGGGAGAAAACTTGATGTTCTCTGAAAAAAAACTCTTTTCACAAGTGAATCTTGAAAAGTTTGATTTCTGAATAGCATTTCTATTAACTGAATTTCTCATAAATAACTTGTTTTAAGACAGGAAGAGTGAATTAAAGGAGAGTAATCTTCAACATCCATAGCTGCAGTCTGAATATCTTAGATTTAATGGATTTCCTTAACTTCACAGCACAGGAAATGTTGCAGGACACATTGAAAATGCTTC
Source organism: Loriculus beryllinus (assembly GCA_039877255.1). Taxonomy (NCBI): domain Eukaryota; kingdom Metazoa; phylum Chordata; class Aves; order Psittaciformes; family Psittacidae; genus Loriculus; species Loriculus beryllinus. The sequence continues at coordinate 7,199 of JBCJKH010063861.1, forward strand.
TAACCTGTGTGTGACAGTGCTGATTTTGATGGTCAGTTCTCACCTGCCCCGGGATTCTAGTTATAATTTTGTGCTATTGTCCCTTCAAAAAAAGGGGAGGCTTACTAAACACTAGATTTCTGTTTCACGTTATTTAGCAATCTGTGTTAATGCCAAGCATATTGGTATATGTCACTGCTGGGGATTCTAGAAGAAGCAGCTAGGTACTGTTCTAGCTGTTTGGACTTAAGTACAACGAATAACCCAGTCTGAAAGGTTTATGCTTACTTGTATTCACTTAGGAAAGAAATCAGGATGTCATTTACCTGCCTGGGTAAATGATGGCCTCCTTAATGGAGGCAAGACGGGGTTGAGTTTGCTCTGAGATGAGCAGTAGTATTACATGTGCTCAGTTGGTTTGTTGTTTTTTTTCTGTGTAGGTTTTTTGGGGGTTTTTTTGTTTGTTTGGGTTTTTTTTGTGTGTATTTTTTATTTGGTTTTGTGTGTTTGACCAAGACTGGCTCCATGCTAACTGAAGAGCAGTTACACTTTCGTTGTTCTGCCAAGCTCTGCATATTGTGGGACTTTTTTTCCTCTTGTGCACTTAGGAATATACAGTAAAACCATGTGGAATTAGTTTCAGTTTGGAAAACTGGAATCAGATCAACATTTTCATAATTCCTCACCTGCCTCCTTATTATCTTCTTTTATTGCTTAGAAAACCACTTTCAAATTAACAAATACATAGAGAAACCACTGTGGCATTCGTGATGGCAAACACAGTTTGGCTTTTAAGTGATACATTTAATGCCTTGTGTCCCTTCATTTTTCAAACAAAACGAAAAAGCTCCGAACAGACAAAAATGCCAAAACAAACAAAAACCAACCAACCAAACAAAAAGCCCAAACCACCTTTTTTATGTGATTTCCAAGTTGAAGAGAGCAGCCTGGGGAAAGCAACACTTTACAATAGCAAAGGGAGAGGGTAGATCGACAACTAGAAAATGAAAGAGTTGAAATGCACCATTTGGTAGATCCTGACTTGTTGAAAACTGTAAACTTTTGGAAGGCTGGCAGGGCATATATCTAAAGAAGCAGCTGTTGGTTATTCTGCTCACTCTTCACTGTTGTGTATAAAATGGGGTGGTTTACATGGTAGGAAATGTGTTTATTGCTGGATATGAAGTCGTAGGAACAACATTCCAAGGAAGGCTAAGTTGTTCTGAGAGCTTTACTATTGATGAGGAGCTCTTCTTACTCTACTCGAGACATATGCTTCAGTTGCCCTGTTGTCTGGTGCTTGTCTTATCTCTCTGAGCCTGTTCAGCTATAACCGAATTAGACTATAAATAAACTACTGTGGGATTTTTTTCTGGATAGTTTTTTGTCAGTTTAGGGAGCTTCTCCTTGCTGGGTGAACGTTGAAGCTGGTGTGCAGAAGGATTGGGACTGCCTGACTGGCAGTAGGAGAGAATGAACTACAACTCTTAGAAGCAGTGACCTATTAAATGAGTTCATTTATAAAACCTCTCCCTTAGAGATCAACTTGCTGATAGGAAATAAAGGGTGTGAACTGTGCAAATAAGGAATTTTGCTCTTCAATATAAGTCAATATAAATGTCATTAAAGACTTCAGTAGTAAGAAAGAGTTCATTCTCAAAAAGAAAAAAATATGCCAAAGCCAGAAGACTGTTTCAGATTTTCAGTTTCTCTCAACTTTTAACTGGAACTGGAAACAGGTTCAGTAACATTGGTGAGATTGTCATCCTGGACTTTCCAACACTGAAATGTAGAAGAAAATACACTGAAGCAGATGCTTTTGAGCTTAACATAAAAGCTTCATCTTTCTATGCTGTAAATTTGCTTCCAGTTTGTAAGTTAAAGAAAACTGAAGTCTAGATACATCTAAATCTGGCCACTGTAACCCAAAAGAGGATACTGAAATCCATGAAGTTGCACTGCACTCTTACAGCTGTTTATTAAGGGCAGTTTTAAGTTATATGTCTAAAGGGAAAGCAACATTTCAATTTGTGAGGGTTGCTACAAAATGCAAAGGAGATGTGAAAAATGAGCTCTTTGCTGTCTGTTCAGACAAGATAAGTGAGGCAAGGAAGAAGGAGGAAAGTGCAGGGTTAAACCATCCTAAAATGGCGCTATATGGGATTTGTGTGTGTCTGTAAATATTAACTGTGATTGGCTTTTTTATTTTAAAATTAGTTATTTCTCTCCATCCAGTAGAAATGAGAAGTACTTTTATTTGGGTAATTTGCTAAGCTTTTAGAAACGGGAATTGATGAGTTGTTGTAACTTGCAACCCCTCAAAAATACTGAATACCTAAACCCTGAAATGCTAGCTCTTAGTTCAGTTACATGCATGGTTGAAAGCAGTGTAACAAGTTTTGCTTTATTGGCTGGCAAACATAGGTTTATGCCCTGTTAACCTCCTACTTTTGGCATATTTCAAATCAGAAACTTTAATTTATTGAGTTTGTAATTTATCATTAAGTTTAAAAGCAAAAGAGTGAAATTGGCTTGATGCCGGGACATTTATTATAAAGAAGATGCTGTGTGGCTGATGTCAGCAAGTAGGATAGCATCTTCATGCTGAGTTATCTCTTGCAGTTACATTTGTGTTGTAATATGCCTTGTGAGTGAATTAGTTACAGACCTATGCTGTTCAAAAAGTGCTGCTGTGCCTTTCAGGTATTTTTTTGTTTATCCATTGATGACTTAATATCTAAGGGTTTTAATATCTAAGGGTCTTAATATCTAAGGGTTGTGTTAAAGATTTATCCTGAGTCCACATTTAGCCATAAGCAAGCCCTGTTGGTGCAAAACTGGAGGTAAATAGCAGTGAAAAATTGGACTGATCAGCTTTGATAAGAAAGATTAGTATGAAAAAGGTGCACCTATGCATTTGTTACCATTTCTTAGGCATTTTTTAAATTGCCTTGTGTGTATGAGCATTCCCTCTGAAGTTGACAGTCCATCAGTGCTTGTCTGCTGAATTCGGTACAGTTAAGATTTTTTTTCTACACCAAATAGGTACATGGGAATAGACACAAAACCTGCTTTTCACAGGGACTGTTGCTTCTTTAGCCTGGGTCATGTAGTGCAGAGTAGAGGTGAAAGCCCTTTTAGTGTGTCTTGTCCAATCGCTGGTTCTGTGTCTCTGCCAGTGTACTCTTTCTTGTTACAGTGACATCTTATTCAGTAAATGTTTGTAATAGAAGTTATGTTTAAACTTTAGTGGGATTTATGGGTTTGTAAGTGTAAAGTTGAAGGTGCCTGTAACTGGTTACAGATAGGGAATGTTTGTTGAATTTGTGCCAGAAATGTATTTATTGATTTATTAATATTTTTATTTTAAAGATGCAGCACAGTTAACAGGTCTTCATACCTCTTTTATTTCACATCTTCTACTGAGTAGCTGCTTTTCACCTCCTGTTGCCTCTTCTGGTTTCTGCTTCCTTTTCAGCATTTTCAAGCTCAAATTCTTCATCTTGATATTCTTAATTAGAATTCTGTGTTGTGATTCATCTGATGAGCAGGGTTGTAGAAGGCAGTTAGAAGCAACAAAACCAAAATGACCTCTTGGTATGCTGTCACAGACATTTTTATGTCTCTTTAATGGTTTTGGGTAAATATTTGGTAGAATTGTATGTCGCAAGACATTTAAAGGCATGACTGTTTTGTGGTCCAGCACTGCTGAGGAACATCAATTTTTGTTGTGCATCTTAATGGCTATCTTTGATTTACCCCCTCACTGCCCTTTTTGTCTCTTTGGGCTGGAACACAGGAGCTGACAAGCCGCTCCGCAATGAGTGAGCGGTGCCTTGCTGGCTCTGTCTCCCTGTGCCCCATTGGTGACTCTATTTTGTTTAGGTTCTCACCTTTTGGTAACAGTTCCAGAGTACTTGCTTGGTCTCAGGTGCAAAACCACCTTCCTTTAGGGTTTGTGTGCAACAAAGCATGTATAGTCCTGTTTGACATGAGAACCATATCGGAGGTATATGTAGCCTGTCCTTAGACTTTGGGCAGACTTAGTGTTTCTCTTACGTGGAGCAAACCCTCCTGTTTCAGAATTGACAGTTGTGAAATGTGGGCTTCTCAAAGAATTAGAACCCGACTTCAGTTTTTTTGATACGGCAGCTTGGGGTGCATGCGTATACACACAGACCAGAATATAGTTCTGTTGTGCTCATGAATGTATCCATACCGATGTGTATTGTTTTCTTAAAGATATGGACCTTGGTGGTTGGTTACCTGCTGATGGTTTCATTCAAGTGGAATATAAGCACAGAACATTACCTAAAAGCAGTCTCTGTCCCTGTCTGGATTATGCTGCTCTTTCATTTAGGTGAGTAACAAGAAGTTATTACCCTAATATGTCCACTGGGATTCTTTTATCTTGCAGATAAAGCTACTCCCTTGCTCTTCTGCTAAATCTTCATAATGGGCTCTTAGCTGAGCTGTTTTCTGCAGCTGGGATCTGCAGGCTGTTTTCTCTGCTCGGTAATTCTGGCTGCATGTGTCCTGTTGGAGCAGGGAATGGGAAAGCATTAAGAAAGCAACATGTGTCTTCCACTGCTCCTACCTGGTTTGTGCTTCCCATGGCTTTCCCTTATTTATCTTACAGACCTCGTACTTATGAGCAGTAAAGAAGGGCTAGGCTTACATATGGGTGGATTTAGACTTTCATTTGTGGTGATTTTTAGTATTATTATTTTTTTGAGAGCCTTCCATTAATTGAGGCTGAAGCTGTAAAATATATTTAATAGTAGTAACAGAAGAAGAAAAAAAGTTTCTATCAGTAGTTAAGAAGCATACAGTGTTAAATTTGCCAGTAATCTATATGATCTGTTAATACAAATAGAAGGTTATAGTTAGCAATATTAAGTATTTAATATGGAACTGTCAGATTATATTATCATATCAGTTTATGGTGGAAGTATGATGCAAATAATAGATGAACATCATGATGAAAGGTTTCACAGTATACTTCATGATTAACTTTGCTTTAGCAGCAGGTTTCAAGGGTTGTTCTGACCATGTGGCAGTGCTGTCCTGAGGTTTTAAGCTACACACACTGGTTTTGCATTTGCTTACATTTTGGCAATCTTGTATTTGCTGGAAGTACTAGCTGGAAAGTCAAAACTCAAGAAGTCACTGCTTGATGCTAGTATGTGGAGATTTAACATAAATGTAGATTGCTGGAGGTGAGAACTTGATTTGCTTCTGATATCTGACATGTTTAAATGCTTTTGTTTTCTGTGTATTTTCATGTAATTTTGCATGTGGATTTTAAAATTGTTCTCTAGATCAGCATGGTTTAAATTCCCTGAAGTTAGGAATGGTAACAGCTTGGTGTATTCATAGAGAAACTTGTTCACCTGTGTTTTCTAGTCTTCCTTTCTGTGAATGTAAAAAACTTGTTTGCTTTATGACAGTTTCTGTCCAGATTTTTCTTGATTTGGTTGATGCGATGCCTTTCTTGGTTTTGCTAAATGTAAACAAACAAAACTCAACCTTGTGTCTTTCAGCTTCTGTGGCAGGTTCCTGGAGAATTCCTGTGTTTCTGGTTATAGTTTTCCTGATGACTGTAGGCATGTTGTATGAACAACAGAATGGAAAGGAGTCTTCCGGTAAGAAATGAGTCACTGTTTCTTTTATTGTTGGAGGCAAAAGTTTTGTAAAGTCAAATAAAAAATTCTGGACCATAAATTCAGTATCATACTGATTGCAGGAATTGATGATAAGAGTTGTAGTACGTTTCTCATGCTAAAGTGAAGCTTTTGACTCTACAGAAATTTGTTGCAATGGACTGATGTTTCTTTCCCATAACAAAGTAGTGACTCTCATTGTCAAGCCCGATAGCTTAATTTTACAGAATCCTGTATGTAGTTTCAAGCATAAAGCAAGCCCAGGGAATTTGAAATCAAAAATGAGCAATATGGGTTTAGTAGCTCCCGTAAGATTGAGCATGAGAGGAACTGAGACAGCTGTATCCAGCAAGTTTCTTGTATCCAGTCTTCTTTTTTTAAATTCCACTTTTTTAAAATTATGATTTGTGTTTAGACTTTGGGAAAAACATGTTTTGCCTGTTGTGAGTTAGTTTTACATAAAACCAAATATCAGGTGTTCCTTTTGAGTACTACTTGTGTGATTATTTTGGGAAGCTTCTGTCTTGCTGTTTTAGTTTTCTTGAAAATCATCATAATCTTGTTTAGTAAAAGTGATTATCTGGTACTGAGATTCTTAGATTAATCAGACTGCCAGCAACTGTGAATGACTTGGCTAATAGTAGTCCATTATCAAGGAAAGTGCTAAGTAAATAATGGGTTTTGTTGGTTTTGGCTCCTGGTATATTGTAATAGTAAGTAACACTGTTTTCTGTTTGATTATATTGACTATGTATCATATATATTAAAAACTGACAGTATTTATCCATATAGTTCTGTTGCTTGGCAGTTTCAGTGGATTCATTTTGGGACTTAAGTTTTTCTTTTTTTGCGTACATGTACATATTTTACAGGGGCAGAGCTTCCTGGTCAGATGATTTCCATTGCTGCTTCAACAATTGCCATGGCTATTTCAATGACAGAAGACATGTCCAGTAGTGAGCATTCCTCAAAACCCTCAGGTGACTAAATACTCTGTAAGAAACATTTGAATTTGCTCTAAAGGCATGAAACTGGTAGTAATTAAGAACACATTTCAAACTAGTCCCTATCCTCTTCATCCTGTCCAGAACAGCACATGTATACTTACCTTGTGAAACAGGTTTATCTGTTTTTAAAATGTTAAGATGACAATAATAGAAGAGCTGTCTTGCAAATGGTAGTTTACATGGCTGTCTTTACCTTTAGAAGGCCTGATTGGAAGGATTTTTTATGATTCGTTGTTTTGGTTTGAGATTTGCTGGTCATTGGTTTGTTTGTGGTGTGGTGGTGTTTTGGCTTTTTTTTAAATTTTTTTTTGTTAGAATGAGTTGTCTTTTTCCTATCTTTTTATTTTTTAGTATTTTTATTTTTCCTAGTCTTTTTTTTTTTTTTTGATTTGTTGGTAGTTAAAAGATATAACTTGACTTCTGGATTGGGTACAGACAGACTGGAATGATTTTTGTGTACATCACAGTGACAAAGCCCCTCTTTGTTCAGCTAGGGCATGCTCAAAGTCTTTCCTGCAATGAGTTTACTTGACACTGTAGCTTGAATCACAGTACTTTCACTTGCAGTAGCACAACTAGAAGTCTGTAAGAAATGGCTGGAAAGAGTTGGAAAAAAGTTGGGTTTGGTGGCCATCACTGGGTTTGTACGCTACCATCGTTTTTCTGGGTAGGCCTTTGATGGAATTGTGCACTAGAAAAATAAGCTATTATGGAGATCTCTGGAAATTGAAAGGTCTCATCCATTTCCCGCAAGTAGGCAAAACAGGTCATTAAATTTGACAGGATGTGAACTTACAAAAGTTAATTTTTAAATATAAAAAAAAGGCAGCTTTAGACAACTTATTCTTTTCTTATCTTTGTTGCTACATTTTAACATATCAGTATAAAAATTTTGACTATCATCAAAGCAAATATAAAACCCTGTGGATGTATGTCCTGAAATGTGAGAATGGAGTATCATGGTGACAGTTCTCTTACATCACTGTCTCTAATTTTGGAAATGAGATTATTATTTTAGCTGGAATTTTGAACATCCAGTTAAGCAGCACTCTTCCACAAATTTGCTGTTAGTGGTTGTGTTCTTGTTTGTCGCCCCCCTTTTTTTTTGTCTTTTTAGCTCGTCAGTTTATTTTTTTTTCTTCAAACATTTTATTTTTCCTGTTTTCATTTTCTAACTTTTATTGGCCAAAAGAAAACTGCAGTGGTTTTACAAAGGTGTCTTTTGTAGTGAATGTAGTCTTGACTTATTTTCTTGAGACTGTCAACTAGATGGCTTTTTTGTCTTGTAAATTCTCTTATTTTCTTTCATAGCAGGAAAAGAACAAATATGGAGTTACCTGCTTACTCCAACCAATAGTTCAAATGATTTTCCAACAGTCTGTTAGGAATTAGTATTCTATTCTGTGATATGTGTAAAGTATCCTTTTGGTCATCTTTGGTTTGGAATGGTGTGAATGGTAATGAAACATTGTTCTTGTACAGAAAAGATTTTACCTGCCAGGTTAAGAAACTACAGCTCTTGGTTTTTGTTTGCAGTGATTTTTTTAATGTTTTTTTTCTTTCTTTAAAAAAAACCACAAAACACTTTTAATCTTGAAATTAGAGAAAGATGTGGTTATTTGTGAAGGGTGTACTTTCGTCCTGGTGTTCTGAAGGACTTCTTAATTAATAATGATAAAATCACTGTTTCATCTAACTCTGAAGATTTTATTCTTACCCTTTTTCCACAGGGATGCAAACACTTGCCTCCCTGTTTATGCTGTTGTTCTTTCTGCTTTTAATTTAAAAAGAGGAGGAGAATAATTCAGAATGCTATGCCAGCAAGAAGTTGATTTGATAGCATACTATATAAAGAAAAAAAGGTGTCTGAAGATGGCCTGGAAAATAATCTTTTTTTGTTGTTATGATGTTTAAATAAGTACCATACATATTGATTTGGCTAGAATTCTTTCCAGGTTATTGTGTTAGCCATTTGAGAAAGACTGTCATACTTTCATTATTTGAAAGACAGTTTTTTTTAGATTTCATCTCTAAAAATATCATAAAGCACACTACATGGGGTTTTACAGAACCTGAAGTTACTGTATACTCCTTTCAAATTGGTGTTCCTTTAGCACACTGCAAGCTGGATCCATTTATTTCTATTAGTACTCTTCTAGTTTGTTTAGAAATAGACTGAGCAGTACAGGGGAATGAGAGAACCTTTGTTATGACAAAACCACTTTATCCTTTAGGAGAACTTCTGTTTACAGGTAACTTTATCTCCCCTTATGAAAAAATAACTTGCATCTTTTTCTTCAAAGTTTAGTATGTATGATAGTGCTGGCCTTTCATCCCTTTGAGACATGATTTGAATTCCCAAGAAGCCTTCCACCTGAAGCTTCTGTTGTGTTTAGCTGCTTGCAGAGATCTTCTTTCAGCATGCGTGCTCTAATTCCTTTGGGAGTATTCTGAAGTTCCACCAGATATCTTACCAGCAACAAGCTGATGTTTCTGTGTCATTCCAGTGTCTATCAATTGGGTGAATCAGTAGTTCTGCATTATTGTATTAGTGTGGTGGGAGAAGAGTTTATAAGCTCTAAAAATAATTCCACTTACTTGTAGAACACCAGTGAGACTTCTACAAGAGTGTTCATCCAGTGTCTGAAGCTGCAGACTGTCACTTACCACAGTTGTATACGTATGACAAATGTCTTGTCTTTCTGTACATTCTAGCTGTCTTGCTTTAGGGTAGGAATGGCTTTAGCAACACATGGTAGCTAAAATCACAAGTGTGGAACATGAGTGATATGCATGTAGTATATTGTAATACAGTTTTTACAGCAGTTTTCCTTTGTGGGAGGAAGGTGGTTGGTGTTGATGTGACACAAGTCCAGAAAAAGAGTTGTTTTCATTGCTGCAGTGTGTCCCAGCATGACAAATTGCCTTTTATTCTTCAGCATATTCTTTCAGCAACCTGAAAACTTTTCAGATTTTCTTGTGTGTGTGTTGTTCCACCATGGCTGCAAATTTTGCTCAAGTAATGGGGTGTGTGAAGTGTGTGCATTTTGCCACCAGCATGGGGCCTCAGTAACATTAACACTAGTGTTCTTAAGAAGAGATTCTGAATAAAGCAACTGAAAATGGATCTGGCGTCACCCATACTAGATGGATTTACCAACTAAAAAATTAAATAAATAAACTGTGTTATCATACAAGAACTTCAATTTGGACATAATGTTTTTGCCTGAAATTACTATTTACTATTTATTTATAAATTACTTGAACGCATCAGTTCACATTCTTGAATTGGATTTCATGTTTAATAACTTATGAATCACAGAATGAGATTTGTTAACCGCTAATTTATGCTTCCTCTTGTTACTAAAATATAATCACAGTATGTTATGTTTGTAATGCGGGTGTTCAGGAAACTGAAAAGCATAGTAAGAAATGTGTCAATGTATGCTGTATGTTTTGTTTAAATGAACCTTGCGCAAATCTAAGATTTCTTTTTGAGTATTCGAAGTAAAGAGAAATCAAGGATTTCTTTCAAGACTTTAGATTTCATTTAGTAGTGGTTTTTCAGGGTTTTATGGATCTTTGATAAAATATTTGGCTTGTAATTTACTTGCAGTGACAGGAGGCCTCTTAGAGGCTGTAGCATCTTCTCCTGCCAGCATTGCTTGGTATGGTGTTGAATGATATGGAAGAACTTACACAGCTCAGTACTAGCTTTTTAAGATAGAGATCAGTGCCCGGGTTGTCTCTACCTTTTAAATAAATTGCCAAAAGAAGCTCCAAAGTCCAACCAAAAAAGAAAAATAAAAAGGTTGATTTGCCACTAGGGAGCATATTCTGTCCTGTGGTGAACATTAACGTGATCATTTCCACTTCTTTGTTTGCATTTGTTCGTTTTAGGAACAACAGAAGGTGATCAGCCTCCACAAGCTTCATCATCTGCCTCCTCCTCTTCATCCTCTTCTGGGAGCAGACAAAGAGCTGAGATTGGATCTTTTCTTAGAAAAAAGAAAACTAGTGATATTTACTTTGTTACACTTGTGTGGGCCATTGTCATTGTCCAGATCTGGCTAAACTTCTGGATTGTGCAGCTATTGCCAGTGCCTTTTGCAGGTAATAATTCAGTTATTAGAAACATATGTTTAATGATGACTTTGGAGAGCCTTAGGCTTTGTGTTAAATAAAGTAGAAGGAAAGGCTTGTAAGCTTATGAGTTTTAATTTAAAGCATTTCCACAACTTTTTGTTAAGATGAATTGTAGCTTCAAGCCGGAAGATGGATGTGCACTGTTTGCTACCATCTGGAGAACAACTCTGTAAAATTGCTTTGTGTGTTGAGTGTTGTAATTACCTGGAATAACTTAGTGACATACATTGTAAGAGTAATTTGGTTTGGAGTGCTTTGGTTTTCTTGCACTTGACGTCGTGTCTTTCACGGCTTTGCACCTATGGACAGTGAATATTCTGGCTGTTATTTAGTAGTGAAGTACAGCTCATGCTAACTTTTAATTTCCATTCAAAATGGGTTGCTAGGCTCTGTGGACAAGTCACAAGATAAATTTGATTCTAATTCTAGCTCTGAGGTTAATTAGCTTATTTGCTTCACATCTACATGCATCTGTTCTTTTATATATCAAGCAAGAATGTAATAGTTATGGTAGCTATCTAAAGAGGTTATTTTGAAACTGAGTGCCACTTTTTCTAATACTGTTTTGGAGGATGAATAGAGAAGATGGGAACTCTGGAAATGCACATGAGCTAATAAGAATCTGAAGGCATTTCCTCCTTTCCCACTCCTGTAAACAAAATGAGTTTCCTAATTTGCTTGGATTTTCTTTAAGCTTCAGTTAAAATGCAATTTTAAGCATTTTAAATGTGTTTAACATTAAATGTAGCTATTTTCCCTTTTACCAAGGGCTGTCCCCAGCTAGTAGCCGAGTACCTGCAGACCCAGCCCCTCTTTTCCTGTCTTCTGGTGTGAACTTATTCATGACTGCACTTCCTTTGAGGAGGTACAAGCTTGAGTGCCTCCTCATCCCTAAGCCACAGTCCCTTTGAGAAGTGTATCTGCTCCAGCATGGGTCCTCCATAGGACACAGTTCCTCTGAGGGGTGTACCTCATCCACCATTGAACATTTCTACTCCCCTGGCCTTTTTATTCCTTCTGTTCCTGTTTGTTATCTACTCACTTGTTCTTTCTGTATTCTGTCCTCTTTTCCTGCTCTGTTGTTTTCTGCCCTTTCTTAAATGTATTTTCACAGAGACACCACTTTGTGCCTTGTGGACTCAGCTTTGGCCTCTGGTGGGTCCATTGTGGAGCCGTCTGGACTAGTTGTATCTGGCACAAGACAGCCCCTGGTCTTTCCCCATAGAGGCCACCTCAGTGGCCACCCTGCTACCCAGGCCTTATGATTTACACCCAATACACAAAGACATTATTGTTTAGTTGTGCATGTGGAAATAATTTCTGTGGGGCCACGCTCACAGGTTTGAGGGGCTGTGAACTCTTAAGAGGCATGGTGAAAGGGGCAACTGCATGTTTGGCTGTTGCACTGTAGCAGCAGCTAAAGGGTAGTATGATAGTTAGGCATATAGATAGCTGAATACAGGTAAGAAGAGAGAGCGGTTTGAGCTTTTTTTCATTCCAGTGTAGTTGCTACAGAAGAAACTGCCCAGTTTTGCTCTCTGAGCATCATGGGAAATGGTGATGGCAGGCTGGGTGATGCTCATAAATAAATCATAAAATGGTAAACGGATTAGAAAATAAATTCTAGTCTTTCTAGAAGCAGAGCTTATGTGACTTAATTTATTGAAGAGGAAAGTCAAGGAGTGACCTGCCACTGTTTGGAAACACCTGCTTGGGTGGGAGAAAAAAATGGATGCAATAATGTTGCAGTTAGGCAGACAACAGTGAATGGTTTTAAGCTTGAACCAGATGAATACAGATGAAAGTGCACATCTGTAACTGAAATGGATGAATACTGCTGTGCCATTCATTAGGTTTGAAATAGCTACCCAAACAATAAAGTTAAGCCAATATAGAAATTGATTATGAGAATATTTATGACCTATTGCCTTAGCAGTGACACTGGACCATTAAGTGCTTTTTCTTGGCATATAGCTGAATAAAGCTAGATCATCACAAAAATAGTATTAAAAGGCAGTATAATGATAAATACAGGTTTAGAAGAGGGTACACATTAAGTGTCAGAAGGTGAATGAAATGATGATAAGCTGGATTGTTAAAAGAGAAGTGGCATTAAAAATACTTAGTAGTGGAAAACAGGAAAGCTTATAAAGCAAGTTTCCTTGCAGCTGTTCAAGTTTTAGAATCATAGAATCATAGAATTGTTAGGGTTGGAAAGGACCTTAAGATCATCTAGTTCCAACCCCCCTGCCCGGGCAGGTACACCTGGCACTAAGCCATGTCACCCAAGGCTCCGTCCAACACTAGTAACTTTAAGCACTTCTGAGACATTAAGGATAATGCTTCTAAAATGTAAATAAAATAACTCCCTAAAACCTTAAATAAAAGTGTTAATTTCACCAGAATTTTTTATGTCTGTAGACAGGACTCAACATGAAGTAGGATTTAGATTATTAGAAATAACTTGGTACCATTAACAATTTTCCTTGAATGCATTTGTACTTTGGTAGAATTAGAAGCTCTTTCAGAATTGCTTTATGTAAAGGGTGGAAAAGGTATACCATAATTATATCATAAAGTGAAATGGTGAAACAATGACTTTTGAATTCAAAAGTTAAGCAGTAAACTAGGTTGTGAACATTTGCAGTATTTTGTTCAGTGATGCGAGGTTGGGAATCCTGGTACTATCTCTTTTTAAGGGCTTTCATTTACTACTTTGCTTGTTCTGTTGCGTCATCCTCTTAATTCTGTGTTTGTCTTCAGGTAATTTTCTGCTTCCTGGAGATGTTTGGAATGTCTTATGCAGACTTCCTCTTTTGTTTGCGGCTTCGTAATAACAGTCCTCCTTTAGCTTTTTCCCTCTTCCCCTTTTTAACCTAATGTAATTATGACTGTGTGATTGATTGGTGGTGCGCCTTCTGACGTCACCTTTGCAATGAATGTACGCTCAGTTATTTTAGAAGATATTATTTAAACTCTTTTATACAGTAGCAGAAGGTTGGAAAGCCATTTAAGGAATGTAAAATGCAAGCTTGCCCTGTTGTGGTGAGCAGCAGTTTGTGTATTTACCATGAGTTGCATTTCATCATATAAAACCTCAGCCTGTAAGTTAGATGCTGGCACACGTTATTATTTTCTTCTATTTTGTACGTTTGCAACATGATGTTTAGTAGGAAGATTGTTATAATATAGTATTTCTTCAAAAGAATAAATCCCGTGTTTGCCACATGGTGGTGCCAGAGGGTAAGTAAACCAAGCCTTCGCAAATTGTTGCATGAGCTGTCTATGAACAAGAAGGTGAAATATTGCACAAATGTCTTACACATAATAGGCTTGTGTGGAACTTTAATAAATGCAGTGTTACTAAATTCTGGTTTAAGAAAAAATGGGGAGGAATTTCAGAATTACATGATTCTGTTGCTAGTAATTTCACTTTGTTTTCCTTTAGAACCATAGTTTTCAGTGTTTGGGAATGTGACATAATTTTGTTTAAAGATTTGTATATCGATTAATGGCAGGACTGGGTTGAGAGACTTTCTGGTCTGTTACTGCTACGTAAAATAATTGTGATCCTTTATGTATCTTCTAATTTTTTTGTGACTGGTATGTTTGCATCAGTACTGCAGTGAAGGCAGCTGTAATACAAATCTTTGTTTATCATGTGAATTAATTCCCGTGTTCTGATGTTAAATATGCTAGTAGCTTTGGAAGATTACTGTTCTCTTCTCAGTGATGAGAAGGTGGATAATTTGAGAGGTGTAACATTTTGTTGAATAAAAAAAGAATATGGCAAATGTTTCATGACTGTTAAAGGTCTGTTAGCTTCCAAGGGAAGTTTCATATGTATCATGCTTTTCTGCTTTTACATTCCTGATTGTGATGATTCACAAGTTTTGCACGTACACTCAGTAAGCAAGTGAGAGCAGTGCCATCACAAAATTGGAATCACAAGCCTTATGCGAAAGTCTCTGGGCTTTATTTCATGACAGCTAAGCAGACATGAGCTTATAATTCTGTAAATATAAGGCTAGACATTTTTAGTGTTGTTGAGAAGCTATTTTCGAGTGGATTTGTTAGAAGTGTTGGAGAAAAGCTCTTTCTGATAACAAAATTCTTTTGGGGGAGAAGTTGTATTTATTGTGTTGTCTGTCTGTTTTTGAGGATCAGTGTGGATTTTTTCTGAAGCTTTGTGTGATCATCTTCAAGCCAAGATAAAAGGCTGATCTCAAAATAATATTTTTGATGTTTAAAAGCAAAATTAATCAGTAGTTGTATTTCAGTAGTTGATGGTTTAAATGAACACTGCTGTGAAATGACACTTGATCTGCTGTCAGTTCTTAAAGATACAGCTTTAACAGTATAGAAGGCCTAGAATGTAAGAATTGGGGTTGAAAATTTTGTTATATCTATAACAAACCATTAAGTTCTGGATGTGATATTTTATGTGTAGTCATCTGAGGTGTTGTATGTGTGAAGATGCAATAAATCCATTGTACTGGAATCGTGGCATGGTACCTGCTTATCCCAGGCCTCGCTCAAATCTGTTAACTGTGTAATAGCTAGTGTGCAGGCACCTTTCTTCTCCTGCCATCCAATTTCCATATGGACAAGCATGGTTGTAAAGTGAGTGAAGAGAGTAGTACTAAAACCACTTGAAAATTTTGAAAGTGGTTCCTAATGGGAACTAAAACTTTAGAATTCTTTTTTCTTTTTATAGATCTTGTGATGTGCTTCTGTGAAATCTCTAATACTTAATTTCCTTCTTGTGGTTACAGTTTGGGCACTTAAAAAGCTCGTGGTTCATTTTGGAGTTTTGAACTTCATGGCAAACCATTGCAAAAGTTGGTGGCAACTTGTTG
This sequence comes from Loriculus beryllinus, assembly GCA_039877255.1. NCBI lineage: Eukaryota > Metazoa > Chordata > Aves > Psittaciformes > Psittacidae > Loriculus > Loriculus beryllinus. Next base: position 22,853 of record JBCJKH010063861.1, read on the forward strand.
AAAAATTTGTGAAGGAACGTCAGGAAGCTCTTGCTCCACGGCCCATCAGAGGGCTCGGAAGAGTCATGTTAAAGCTTGACAGTAAGGTATTTCCACTTACTTCTTTGAGCAACTTGATTTTTTTCTTAATTTATTCTCTGTTCACTCTGTGCTGGGATAGTTTAATTCTAAGAATAAATGTCTGTCACTAATGGGCACGTCTCTCATGTGAAACTGTATCTGTTTTATGGTGTGTTTTAAACCATGTCTCTTCTGTCACTATTCACTCTTAAAGTACACATTTAAAATTTGTTAAATGACTACGTGCAAAGCTTGACAGAAGTCACTTTTTAAAGGTTGAGCTAGCTTTAGAAGACTTCATATCTGAGTAAGGCAAACTTCTTGTGCTTCAGGCATCTTACCTGATTACAAAACACTGAAGTTAAGTTTGATGAGCTTTAATCTGGAGAGTGAGATCTTCCTACTTCTGTTGTGAAAATGTAGTTTAAAAAACTAAGCCATTTTATTTTGTAAGTAGGGCCTGAGCTAGAAACACTTATTTATACTGTGTAGAATTATAGTTGTTGAACACAGTGGCATGTTGATACAGAAGAAAGGCTTTCCTCTGTAAAAGAAGAAATATGTTGCATAAGGTATTTGGGAAGTACCATAGAATAAAGCACGTGTGCTCCCCTCCCTTCTTCCCCACTCAAAATGCACCCACATTTGCACCGCAAATTGCAGAGCTGGAAGGCTCCATAAAATTTAAGAAGGCTTCTCCATTTAGGATTGTGAGCTTTGCCTTAACCTGATAGATTATTTTGCTTGTAATAGCTGTGTCAGTGTGCAAGAATGTGCTTTCTGTAACTATGTGTTGAAGTATTCTCTGCTTTAGAAAAAGCTGTTACCTCAGAGTTTCTATGACTGAAGAGCTGAACCCTGGAAGTACATTTGTCAGAGCATCTGTATCTTGGCAGATCCATCAGCAGATTATAGCTTTGAATTCGTACAAGAAAAGGAAGAGTTTAAGCCCAAATCTGATGGGTAAATGGATGTCAAAAGGTCAACAAAAACGTTAAAATGGCTGTAGGAAATAAGTAATGATCTCACAGTGTTCATTGAAGAAGAATTTGAAAAAGGAAAAACCTTTCAGAATATGGCTATGAACAAGATAAAAGAGGGTTTCCAAAGGTAGTGGAAAGTATTAACATGGGGATAAAGGTTTACATTATACAAAGCTTTTCATGAAAATGTTTCGTCAGTAGTAAGACTTTCTAGACCCAATATTGTATGTATTTCATTAGTTGTTTAGTATCCTTGTATTGCATAATTAAGCAATGCCATGTTCTTCCTAATATCACTAAGTCTTTTCTCCTTAAAGAAGGTAGGGCTTTTGTCGTAATGTGCAACAGAACTTCCCACTCTTCAGCTTAAATGTATTTAAGGTCAGTTTATATTCATGTTGTTCTTGTCTAAGCAAAAGAACAGTGTTGGCACAACTCATTTCTCCATGTACCCCCTTCCCATTTTTTAGATGACAGTCATATATGCCTTCTGAGTCTGTGCTGTGTATATTAAAGCAACTTAAGCTCTTCTAGCCATTATAAAGTCATTTGATAGTCTGCATGATTATACTTGCTTGTGCCTATTCTAATTACCATTCACCTGGCTTTATCATGGGTGGCTGGAATTATATATGGTCTTCCAATGTTTATCACACTAATGCTTTCGTATCTTCAAAGTTCTATTGGATATGCTTATTCTGTGCATTGTAGGATCATGGATGAATCTTACCTTGTGAGAATTTGGGAAGCAATGCCATGGGGTATTGTCAGTTATGATATTTGCAGGGACAGGGAAAGGAGAGGAAAGAAAGCAACATCCTTGCAAGTATTTTTAAGAAGTTGTAGGAATTTTTTTTTTTTTTTAGGAAGTTTTTTAGGCTGAGGTGTATTGAAGTTGGATTACTAAACCTTTTGGCTTCAGTACGCACAAAGAAGAAATCCATGGAGTAAATTGTTACAGCTTACATTTTGTGCTTGTGCATGGCAGAAACCAAGATTGAAAGAGTATTTCCTTTGCAATTGGAAATTTTTTTTATTTTTTTTTTTTTCTTCCTGAGCTGAATCTGCTTTTGGTTTTGGTCTTTGTATACTGAGCTAACCGGAGGTCTAATCTCAGCATCAGAAGGTATTGGGACTTTTAGCTAAGTACAACAAGGCACTGACAAGGTCTGTGTCACACACATATTTGGTGGTACTACTTGGTCTTTCTGAACTGGTATGCCTGATTAAGAAATAGCTCCAGTTTTGTGTAAAAGGTAGTGAGAATGAAGAAGACCTCTTAGAGTAGCATGTCTTCCTGGAAGCTTACTAAGCTAGTGTAGATGGTCTGGAAAATAATCCATTGTGAGAAATGGGAGAGTACTGCTCATGCATGCCAGTCTTTTGAGTTTCACTGGTTATGTTTCTTAAATAAAAGCAGGAAGAAAAGAATAATCTTCTTTCCCACTACTTATCAACCTATGGTTATCTTGGAAATGCAGAAAAATTTGAACTACTGAAAAGTTCTGATCAAGAGGAAAGAAAGTAGGGCATTCCTTTTATTTTTCTGTATAGATAGTGGGTCAAGCTGTGCCTGCCTATATGTGCAGGCCTGCTTTAAATATAGACTATGGAAATAGGATGTTCTTTAGTCCCTAGTGATGCATTAGCGCCATGGAGCCAGCAGACAGAGAAGTTCAGATATGAGAGACTTCCTGGGGAAAGAGTAGAGAGGTTTCTGTTGTCATCCATCACTCATCTTAAAACTTAATAGATATGGCATCATGCATGTTCTTACAATAGTCAGGAACAAATAATTTGCTTCACTAATATTTACTTTTTTTTTAAAGAAGACTTTTCATATGGTGACAGTAGCTTTATTTTGATTAGGGTTTGTGAGGGAGTTCAGCAGCATAGGCAGTTGCTTAAGTGCAAGCACTAGACATTTTATTAATTAGAATGTGCTAGTATTTTGCATGCATGCGTTCTGGTAGACTTCAGTAAATCTTGTAATTATTATATACTTTTTCTAGGTATAGTGTACTGGAATTTTATGTATGGAGGACTGGAATAGATTGTTTAGACTTTGAGTAAAGTCGAGGTTTGGTGCTTCTGGTACCAAATTTAGCACACAGTTAAGCCAGCATCAAAAGCAGGCACAATCTCTACCAGTTCTCACATTAGTTTAGGAAATACTCCCATAAACACTTAAGAACTTACATAAGCAGCTTTCCAACAGAATACTGGAAAACTGGCTGTGGCCTTATTAATTTTGGATGACTTGAAGGTTATAATTAAGCTGTAGCCCATTTTTAAATGCAAATTGATTACATTTCTAGAACTACTTAAACACCAGTATTGGTAAGATAGCAGGCAGGTAGAGCCTCCTAGATATTGTCTTAAACATTAGTAAAAATATTTTTGACATATAATGTTCTTTCATAGTTACTGTATCTATCATCTGATTTGAGGAGCCTGAAAGTCTAGAAAAAATACCAAAGATTTCCATTCTTATTCTGCTAAAATCTCAGACTAACACCAGAGGTCTAGCTTTTGTTGCATCGGACTTTCAAAGTGGAGATATATGGCTATGAGATCTACGTTTTTCCCCAAATGAACCTAATGTATAGCAGCTTTTAATACACAGAAGTAAAGTTAAAGGCAAAAGTAGGTTATTGAATTGGTGAAAAACTTCACCTTTTTTCACTAATAAATTATTCCATAGGTGAAAAGGTAAAATAGAAACAAACTCTGCGGTGTCAATTTAAAGCTTTTGAAGCTTTGTCATTGCTTTCCATGACTGATTCTTTCCATGAGTAGTAAAAGCTAATGAAAGTGGGTGCTTTATAACATTTTGTTCTCATGTTTCCTGATTTTCATGTTTCTTTGTAAATCTGCTTCTTGCTTCTTATATAACTTAATTAACTTTCTGAGGTGTTTTTTTAATTTGAAATGTTCCTACATTTTGTTTTCATTGGGAGGTAATGTAATTTCTGGCAGCTGATGAAAGCACTGGGTTTATTGAGCATTCAATGATCTTGTTTTCAGGGAGAAACAAATTTCACTTGCTTGATCTTAACCTCTAACACAGATGATTAACAATATTAAAGCTTTTCACAGTTTCGATTTTGCTGCTGATTACCAATAGCTAGAATTAACAGTATAGCCCTGCATAAACTAGTTCCTAAAATGAGTGTACTTGAGCAATATGGGTAAGAATTAGTAAAGAAAAATAATTGTAGTACAAAAAGAGAAATAGACTGTTGAGAAGTGCAAAGAGTTTTCTGCACACCCAGGAAAGTTAGGTGAAATCCATACATTTATTTGATCTAGAATGAGCTGTGTATATCAGATTTAATTATGTATTTGACGTTGTCATTGAATGTGAATGTTGTAATAAATGTGGTACTAAAAAAGCCAGCCAAAATTTGTCTAATTGTAGATGACATAATAGGAGTGTTTTGAAGTACACAGGAAAGTGCCTGAATGGGAGCACTAATGAGATGAACAAGTATCTCATGTTAAGTCTTCATGTTTCGCTGAAGTGCCCTTCTCAGAGTACATTTACAGGTCCTGCTCCGAAATTTGAAATGTTAGCTCTTAGTCTAATTAAGCTGGAATTGCCCAGATTATGCTGATGGCTCTGTTAATACCATTAAATATGAATTGTTATTTGTTCTATCCTTCCTTGTTTCAAATAGTGCATGTTAATAGTAAAATCTAGACTCTTGCATTAGAAGTTGTGATCTTTTCTTCCTATTGCAATGTACCTTTTGTGTCTGGAACAATTTCATTTTCATTGTCGATGACTTTGCCTGCCTCTCATTGCTTTTTTCCCCCCTTTCTATTACTGCATTTTTCAATAATTTTCCACTGTGTTCTTGTCTTTTTTTTTTTTCTTCTTTTTCTTCCGTCTCCCCCTGCCACTGACCAGCTGTGGCACTGGCTTAATAAGAAGGTAAATAAACAGAAAACTTGTGATTCCAACTAATGGATTCTGTGGTTTTGGGGAGTTCTTTGGCTTTTTTGGTGTTTTCGCAGCATGAACACTACTTAACATGCCTTGCTTCTTAGTTTTCTCTCCCAAGTGTCTCATCCAGCTCTTGATATAAGCTACTGAAGGTCATAATTCTACCTGATCTCTTGTCTTGTAAAATGAATGCACATAGTTAAATGTTTTGTACAGCAGAATATTGCATTAGCATTTCAAGCAGCAGTTTGATTTAGTGGCACTTTTATTTAAGAACAGTTGATCCCCACCTGCTCCCCACTTGTGTGCATGACAAATCCAGTTCCCTCCTGGACTGGAGAGCTGTCCACTACTCGGAGAAAGCATCAGTTAGCTGAATTTACGTGGGAGCGATGAAGGTGAAATGCAGCTGTAAAGCAGTGAATGTAAGTGATCACAATAGTGCATTGTCTGGCTTCAGTCAGTGCTGTTAATTTTACACTTTTGAAGTGTCAAACTGCCCTGTATACTCTGTAGTATTCAGTGTAGCAGGAGCGAAATGAGAATATAGATGGTCTCATAACTGCTGGATCTAAGGACAGTCCTAAAGGAAGTGAGAACTAGCAAAGAAAAACAATAAAATTAAAGGAGTTGATACAGGTAAAATATTTTTTTCTTTTGTGTGGCTTTTAAAAGTGTGATGTGTTTTAGAAGAAATGTACTCCTTGGTTCCCATGGTTCACCTGAGCCGACTAGGGTTAACCACTCTGTTTTTGAGAACTGACATAGAATGGTTTGTGTTGGAAGGGACCTTAAAGCTAATCCAGTCCCATACCCCCTGCCATGGGCAGGGATACCTTCCACTAGACCAGGTAGCTCAAAGCCCTGTCCAATCTGGCCTTGAGCACTGCCAGGGATGGGGCAGCCGCAACTTCCCTGGACAAGCTGTTCCAGTGTCTCACCACCCTCACAGTGAAGAACTTTTTTCTAATGTCTAATCTAAATCTCTCTTCTCTCATCTCAAGAGAAGTTAAAACTGGTTCAGTCCGTGTTTGGCCTCATATGTAATTGAAATCTGGACAACTCAGTGCAGTGATGTTTCTCTGGGACTTGGGCAGTGTCATTGCTTCAAGCAAGCACAGAGCTGGGGAGCCATGCCTGTAACATACGTTTGCAAGACCTCAGAGTTTTAAAGGTGAAAAGACTAGGATGTGATAAAATATATGAAAACAAAGTAATTAAGTGAAAGAGAAAAAGTCAAGTACAGTATCTGGAAATGAGTTATGTTTCCAGCAGCAACTTTTATCCTCACCACTTCGGTATTAGTGGGAAAGTCAGCATAGTTGCTATGGTTTTATAAGCAACAACCCATCCTTGCCATTCAGTAGCTAGTACAATAGAAACTACAGATCTGCCTTGCATGTTGTGGAAGACACCAAAAATACTGTCATCCTGAACAGTGTTGAAAAGAAGAGGAACAGAGTAGAGCATGGGGCCATTGGCACAACTCTCTAAAAGGTTCTTGAAAACAAAGAAATGGGGCTGCACAGCTGTTATCTGCTGCGAGTGGCAGATGGGCAAGAATGAGGCCTGTAGTGTCCACGCTGAGCAGCTGTAATGAATTTAGAAGGTTTGATCTTCATTAAATTCAGTGAATTTGATCAGTGAATTCAGCATTATATGGTGGGGGGGAAAGGGAAGGCTTTTTGTGTTCCTGAACAAGAACATAGAGTTGCTCACTTCATCATTGAATTGTATTTAAATGGTGAATTCAGTTCATGATACAGTTGTATCTGTCTATTAAGAGGGGATTTTTTGAATGTTTTGTTTTAAGATGACACATTTTTATCTCCTGACTTGGAAGTGTTCGTGTTATGGGAGTGACTTACGATTAGCAAATATGTGCAACCTTAACCCTTCATAAAATTTTTTTTATTAGGTATTGGTTTGTTAGCACTGTTTAGGTGAAGAGCTGGGTTCAGTGAGCTGCAGGTGAAAGTTTAGTCTCAACTCCTTTTTTCTGGCTCTGAGTTTGTAATTTTCTTGTTTGAAAATTCATGCATGTGGATTTTTCTTCTTTTTTTTTAATTAATATTGATAGATTGCAAAAATAATTTCACTGTAATTGCTTTGAAGTCTCAAATGTCTGGATTTTGAGCTAAGATTTGCATTACTGGGCAAAACCCTGTGAATACAATTTCTTACCAAAGTTATTTCTTGATTCCTCGGAGCTGTTTTTCAAAACTATTGTTCTGTCATAGGAAAAGATCCTAAAAGTCCTATAGTGTTACATGGAGTGCTGACTTCTGTTTCATGAGCAAGTAGTAATAATATTATAATCAAGATGGGAGAAAAAACCACCAACAAAAATCCCAAACTAACCACCCACCCCACCCCCACCCCCCCCCCAAAAAAAGGGCAAAAAACTGCTAAGCAAACTGTATCAGGTTCTTATGGGTTCGTTTTGTTCTTTCTTTCTTAGGAAAAAAAAAAAAAAAAGAGCTGGGGAAGAAAAAAAAGTAAGTTTGTACCAAGCTCTCTGTAAAGTATACTTGTGTAA
>JBCJKH010063864.1:4388-20131 GCA_039877255.1 Loriculus beryllinus
GAATCCCTTCTTGTTATCCTTAACATCCCTAGCTAAGTTTAATTCTAACTGGGCCTTAGCTTTCCTCACCTGGTCCCTAGATTCTGTGATTCTATGCTATTAGCTGCTTCAGTTTGGAAATCAAAGCATTAATCAGTGATTAAATCAGAAATCAAAGCGATAATCAATGAAAACTGAAGGCTTTCCAGCATGATTTTGTGAGGATGCTCCTGGTTATTTATCCTCTTCTCAACAGACTGCAAGAAGCATTAAATGTTTTAATCTTTGAAAGAGAGAGAACGTTTCTTACAAAATCCTCGCCCTCTTGCCCTCTTTGCAATTAGCTCTGCTAGCAAATCATTAGCAATTGTTACTACCACAAAATCTTAAGGAAGAGGTGAAGAATCAGTATGACCTTCTAATTCTTCACTCTTCTCTCCCCACTCCACTCCACGTATGTAATGAGAGCTACTACCTATGTTTTTAGTAATATTTTAATTTTAACTGTGCATTTGAGAGGAAAAAAAAGGGAGTTTCTTCTTTTGGCACTGAATCTTCCAAGTCTACGCAGAGCTTTGGGTCTCTTGGCAGCGAGATGCACATTTTTAAGGGGTCACACATTGAAACTGTCAGTAGAAAGTCTGGCCTCTAAAAAAAGAAACTTAGAAAAAGTTTGAGTTTTCTTTATTTTTGTCATAAATGCTCTTTTTCCTTAAAAATAGAAGGAAAGTGCAGATTTGAGAGTGGGAGAACTGTGATCAGTCACGTACCAGGAAATGTGGCCTTTCCAGCTATTTATTGGGTTGTACTTTTAATTTGTAGAGCTTGATGGTTGAGCTTTGTGAATTCCTTCATCTCTTCTCACTGTCTTGATCTGTCCTTTATATGGATTGAACACTTGGAGCAGCTGGATGAACAGCTGTAGAGACTTGTAGAGAGAATGGACATGTGCAGAATGGGTCTAGTGGCTGAGACCATGATGGAGACTACTGAAAGTTGTGGAAGAAAAGAATCAGGAGCTGTGGAGAATAGGAGCTGTGCTTGAGTACACTGGCTATCAGGTCTACCCAGACACTCAGCTGCACCTGCAGAACCCCATCTGCTGACCTCCTGACTCCCTGGAGACATCACTAGGGAGTGTGATGCCATTATACTGACTGTCTAATGTTGTGTACTGCTTAGCTTGCCAGTTTGCTGCTTATCACTTTGGGTTTTTTTTTTGAAGTAATTGGTGGCTTTTGACCTTCTGCTTTGGTTCTTCACATCATCTATCACCACCTGTGGTCTGAGCAGTCAAAAACCTCTAATGAGGTCAACAGGGGCCTCCCTTACCACCTGTCCCTGAATAAAGCCCAGATGGGCTAATATCAGCACAAACATCTTCACTTTCTCTCGCTGATCTGTTCTTATTTCCTCCTCATCTTCAGGTATGAACATGAACTAAAAGGGAAATCAAGACATTTAGGCTTGACCATGGGTCTGCTTGCAGCTCACAACCCCATCCTGGGATAAAATCTAACAGTAAAACTGTCTTCCATGAGACCAAAAGCTGTATATTCTCATGATTCAGTTTGAAGAGCATCACTCAAATGTCTGTCTTTGATTAATTATTCTTAAATGAAGCAGATTTGTCCAAATGGCTTGAACTTGCCATCACTTTCCTTTCAGGCTTGCTGCCACACAGCTGGAGTCCTAGCAGTCCTGGTTGCCTGAATCAAACAGGACTCCTTGGCTTGCAGGCTTCCTGCCAGGAAAATCTTTATTATCCCAGCTGGAGCTGGATTTGCTGGGCTCTCAGTTCTCACTACTCAGGTATACAGGAGAACCTGTGAGGAAATGTGCAGATTTCTGCCCAAAAATTCAATTAAGCAGGTCCATTCCCATGAAATAGTTTGATTCTGTTGAACTGGCATTTCTCAAATGGAAAACTGTTCTATCAGAAAGCTTACATCCCTCTCTGCTCATTAGTGCATCCATCCGTGAACAACAGGTAGGTTGTGCAGGAGACTAATAACTGAAATGCCTAAATCCTTTCCATCAAGAGCAGAACACAGAATAACACTTCTGTGTCTGGCTCCATTTGAGCACTTTAATGTTTTCTGCAGATGTTAAATCTTACAAGACCCCTGTTAGATAGGGATTACAAGCTCCACTGACAGATTGATACAGGGATGAGTTAGAGCAAGGAATAACTTGGTCTATATTGAATCAATGGAGAATCTGCAAGAGCTTCCAGTTCAGACTGAGCTTTTTCCAACAACAATGCCAGCTTATAGAAGCTCTTGCAAAAGCCAAAAGAACTGATACTGTACAGGGTACAGATCAGGTTCGATTATAACACTTTCAGAACAAATTCATGCCTAACCTTAACCTCAAAATAGCAGCATCAGACAACCATAGGGTAGCAGACAGCCCTATGAAGCTATACTGACACCACCAACTTAAGCTACATAGCATCATTCTGCAATTCAGCTAGCAAACACTACTACGAAGTTGACTTCAAGTTTCTCAGCACCATATTGATTCAGTAGAAGTACTTGTAAGTCTGTGCTGAACACAGTAGCACACACTAACTATTAAACCATTGCTTTCTGTTTGCATCCTGCTTTCCTATGTCAAAAAAGGTTTATATGATCATTTGTTCTGACACCACTTGAACCCATTTTAGTGATTTTCTTTTCAGAAGCATCAGTATCAGAGATTATTAAACTGCTACAGATGATTTCTGAAGTAGGATGGTTAGGAAGAGATGAGTCCTTTCAAGGAACATGGCAATATTAGTTGTCCTGCTATTAGACATCAGAAAATCCATATAAAGGGAGAGAGGCAGAGAAATAAATCCTTAATTAAAACTAACCATGGGATAAGCTTCAACTGTGTTTTGAACCTTAGACATGAAAGCCTATTGACTCCAAGTCACTATCAAGCCATAAACCTGAAGTCACCATAGGTGCCCCAACTTCTCCATTTCTGGTGCCTGTGGGGAAGTTTTCAGCAAGATGAAATAGTGGATATGAATCTTCCAAAAATCACAAGAGCTTTTATTAATAACAAGCATCTTTAGAACAAGAGCCCCTTTTCTTTGAAGTTTCTTTATGAAGACTTATGGTACTAAGATGGATGCTTTTTGACAGTGGTATTCAGGAATACTCTTACCTCATCCCCTTCACTGAGGGCTGAAGTTGTTTGTCACACACTTTCCATGCGAATCACATTTCTGACTGATTCTCTCAGTTGCCTCCATCATTGTTTGCTGCCTTTACACACTAGAACTGGATCACACACTCTCTTGTGATGGGTCCAGGGCAAGAATTCCCATAGAAAACAGGAAAAACTGAGCGTGTAGTGCCTGCTGACATCCCACTCAGCACTCCTATCACTGGCTGATTTAAGTGCTTCTTGCTGGTAACCACTGCCTCCAGATTACAACTTTGAGAGGTTTCTTAACCTCTTCTCCCATCTCATCCTGATTGATAGAGACAGAAGAAGTTGAAGTGGATGCAAGCCATGGGAGGAGGGGTTTAGGAAAGGGCTCTTGAGCTAAATTGCATGTGTGTAATGAAACTGTTTTTATTCTTCTACTCAGATTTTGTGCCACACCAGTTAACCATGGAATATGAATTCCTCACTGGTGCAGAGAACCAAGAGACTTTAGTGTTAAAAGCACAAAGATCCAGGAATGTCAAAGCTATAATTTAACAGGCTCAAAGGTAAAAGGCAAATTCTTAGATGGGATTGCAAGCAGAGGAGCAGGAAAGTCATAATTTACCACTTTGTGATTTGTACATTGATGCAAACTGCTGCCATTCTTATTTAGTACCATCTTCCAGTCACTTGTCAACTGATGTAAATGGTTGCTGGCAACTGATAGTTACACCAGCCATCGAAGTATGAGGTTAGTAAGAGTGTGCAGACAAGCTACGAAGGAATCTTTTTGTTTCTTCTTATCTGGAGGACAGGAGAAAAAGGATAAAGACCCTTAAGCTGAGGAAAAATATCAGTATGTTAGGTATTGCTCTTGAGGACAAAAATGAAAATGGGTTTTGGTTAGTATGAGGTTGATAATACCTAAGCAAGATTTGTTCCCTGTGTATCAGCCCACCACTAGAAATAGATATTTAATTTGGCACAACTGCACTTTAACTGAGCCATGTTGCATTTTTAAGTGGGCTTCAAGTGGTTTATAAGCCTTAAGTTAGGTTACATTTCCTAAGCAAGATATGTCAGCTCAACATGTTTTATCAGCAAAATAAAGTTCCTGTTTAGGACTCTGCAACATGTTCATGTAGTTTTGTTATGCCCTGGTTTAGTGTGTAGTGTCCCTGCCTATGGCAGGGGTTTAGAACTAGATGATCTTAACGTCCTTTCCAACCCTAACTATGTCACGATTCTATGATTCCACAGGGAAGGGATAACTTTCCTTCACACTTGCTGGTATTCTTGTACCAAAAGTTGGGTAGAAATATTTTGCCATGTTTTTCTGCTTTTCCCTTTTCCTGCTTATCTTCTAGGGAACCTGCACTGCAAACAATACTGCAATAAGGCTGGGAGACCTCCTACACACAGAGAAGTGGTCCCAGTGAAGACTGTCTTCTCCATATGGCAGCATATGTTTCTGTGCACTTCCTGATAGAGCAGCCATCTCCCTGTGGCATTTGGGCACAGTATAATTAGCTGTGTACAGAAGTGGAGTGTTGATAACATTCTGCTGGAAGAGTGCCATCAACATGAGTGTTCTTGGTATTGGTTGCTGTAAGTATTACTTTCTTCAGAGAACAGTCATTGGAAATCTGTGGGCTGCCCTTGCACACCCTGAGCTCTTTCCTGACTTTTATTATTAGTGGTGCCTAGAAAGCAGTGCTTTGGGTGTTGAGTGTTTAACACGAGAGAGGTTCTGGCCTGTTTAGCTGTGTATCTTCTTGATTGCAGTTTCACAGGATTAAGCCCAACTGCAGATTGACATCACTATTGGTTATACAGACTCCTTGTTCTGACATACTTGCTCCCTGTTTTCTCCTGTTGTCGGTACAGAACATGACAAAAAAGGGGAGGAATCCAGGGATATTTCTCCTTAAAAAGCTCAGTCCTTGCAGGTTCTCCTCCATGCTTTCTCTCTAATGCCTTTTTGCCATCCCATGCAGGCAGAATCCAACGGTTACAGTGGACCATACAAGAACTATCCAGTGATACGTGTAAATATGATTTCCAGATATGAAAATAAGTGTCTTGGAGGCTACCTAACAGAACAGCTTCAGAGGAGAAAGCAGAAAATGTAGGGTCACCACTGATGAGTAGCACAGGGCAAGTTCCATCTTCCTGTAAGCAATTAGAAATTGCGTTATGGGATTATAACTTCTTTATCCATTTTATACTGTCTAATGCAACCTTGCATGTCCCATTATCCATGCAAGCATTCTGTTATCTTTTGAGTACTTTTAATCTGTTGTCCATAGCTGCTGGAAGATGTGGAGAAATTTATCGTGAACTTTTGTGTTTCTCCAATACTAGTAATGGTATCTTCTTTGCTGTGTGTGCAAATCTGAGATTGAATTCTATGCGGTAGGTACATTTGCTGGTGTTGGGTGATAATACTAGAGTTAGTGTAATTGTTTGCACTTTATTCCCAAGTCCTTTTGTAACTCTAGAAGCTGAGCAAGTGAACATTTGGAGGATAGAGGGTTGTGATCTCAGGAACAACAGAACAACAGCAAAAAAAGTTGGCAAGTATAAAATACTTCATTTTCTCAGAGATTGTCAGTTCTTCAAAAAGACCCAGGGGCACATAAAATTCTGCCTTTTCCAAGCAAAATCACTAAAGAGATGTCTGGGATTTGTGAAGCTGGAATAGAGGAAAACCAATGTTTTGGGATCGTCTGCTGGGACATGGACTGGGAGGCTCAGGAAAAGCAAGGTCAGCTTCTCCGTGTGGTTGTGAAGCAAGAATGCTGGCTTGTTTGAAGTGATTGGAAAAGCAGCCTGTACCCCAGCTCCCACCCTTACCTGTATTAATCCAAACCGCTGGTGGAAAACAGCCATACGTGAAGTACATTTCTTGGTCAGGCTTTGGAGGTCACAGAGGTACAAAGAGATTTCCGGCTTTTCTGACCTGCAATCCTGACAGGAAATACAGTGGAGGGAAAGATAAAAACACGAAGGGAGCAAATGAGGTTTTCTGAAGCTGGGGCTTCTCTGCCTTGAATTGATGCAGAGAGAAGAATGGGAGGAAGCAGCCTTTGAGGGCTGCTGCAGAGGCAAGCTTCTATTAATAACCTTGTTTATGTGATCCTAAGGCATTGTTAGAGGCATTTCTGCAGATTGCAAGTTTCTCCCCTTGTTGCTTGGGCTTTACCAACGTCCATTTCTGATTTTACTCTAAACAGAATTTTTAGACAACACATTTTTGGAGAAGACTGCCTTTATCTACTCCATTTCTCCCCCAACCTTTGGTGTCCTCTAAATAGGCTTGAAAATCCTCACTTTGCCTCATATTTAGACCTGAAAGAGCCTCCCTTTTTAGCCACAGTTACAGCTGAGAAGAGTCCCTCCTTTTCGCTGCAGAGCAAATAGTATTGGCTTGTAATAGCAAAAGCCTTTCCGTGCCAGTCCTACTCTCACCTGCACTATTTGCAATTAATGCTTCCTTTAAGTTCTCCCTATTTGTTCCCACCATAGCAAACACTGAGAAAGGAATTGTGGTTGTTTGTTCCACATCCTCATGAGCTGCTATTGTTTGAAGCAGCAGTGGACAAAGGCTCGATGTGGTTAAAAAAAGAACAGTCAACACTAATCTTTGGCAGTACAGTAGCTTTGGAAATCACTGCTTTTAGGCAGTGATGCATACTGTTTAGTGGGATATACCGTAAAGTAATGGGTTAGGACCATCTTTAGTCCTCTCAGAACAAGGCATCTGTGACAAACTGTCCTGCTATCCTTTTTTCTGCCTTTCTCCTTTTCCAGAACATTGCTAGCATGAGGTATTTTCTGCTGGCGATTACTCTATATGCAATAAACCTTCCAGTGATATATCAAAGGGATGCTCTAAGCAAGTAACAGGGTGTCTCCAGATCACGGTTCCTGAGGAGCCTGGCAGCATTCTTTATATCTACTGCTATCAGACCGAAGCTTGCACACCAAAACAAAAGGAGTTTTAACCTGTCTCAGTGAGAGCCTGAGGGGATGCTGAGGTGCACAGCAGCTCTTGAAATTGAGCATCTGAGCTTGGTAATAGCACTGTAGTGTTCAAGCTGCTGCTGAAGAACTTTGAACACAGCTGGAGCAGATGGAAAAGACATTTGCCTTGGTGCTGTTAGGATGGCAGAGCTTTCCTGTAGGGCTGGGGTTTCCTGTTAATCTTTGCTTTATATTTTATTGAGATACTTTCTATATGAAATGAAATAATACATATTAATATTAAATAACATAAATAATAATATATTAATATTAAATAGGCAACTACTTTAATTCAGGCATGCAGCTTCCCACAGCAGTCCCATAGTCACAGAGGTTTCACTATGCATTAACATATCTAGGTTTAAAGTGAGGCCATCTCAGCAAATTACAGAGCAATGTACTGTATAATTTATCAGAGAACAGAAATTACATAAACCAAAGTATATGAAAGAAGAAAAGGAAAGCATAGTAAGAAAAACCTTTAGAATATTACCTTTTCTTCCAAGTTACCAGAAGAAAAACCCATAAGCCCAGCAATCTACTGATAGAACAGAGCACCCAGCAACCATATCAATCTGTGTCACTTTGAGATACTGGCACCAGCTTCCCTCTTGCAACATTCAGACATCCAAAGGTTGATATAACTGTCTGAGAACTGAGGCAGGTGCATGCTTATAAGCACAAACATGCTCTATAAAGTACATCTGCATGGTCTGGTGACCAGGCTTGTTATCATTTATAGTATGAAAGGTGAAGTCCATGTGATGTGAACTGAAGCCAGACCTACAAAGTTAGAATCAACAGGTAAAGCACATTATTTTGCTAGCTGCCTTCAGCTGCAGCCAATATGAGAGACTGTTAAAGGAAGACAAGTATGTCTGAATGCTGCTCTTGACTCACTGTGGGTGGCAGATGCCTCAGGAATTCTTCCATGGTGTGATATTTAAGAGCACACCTATAAAGATCTGGGATATCAGAAGTCATCCTCCCCTGTGCTTCATAGGAATCCTACACAACCTAAAAGAATTTGCTGGCAAAGATTTACAAAAGGCCTCATTCTGTATGGCCTCCGCTGTCCTCAGCCATAGCCACTGCTCTGTTGGTATTCTGTGCCTGGACCCACTGGGAACCTATAGGAAAATCCTGCCTTCCTACAGCTAGTAATGAGTAAGTGCTGGAGGCACTTCCCTGTATGTATTGATGCTATGTCTTTTGAAGCTGCAGTTCCCACAGTGTATAAAGGCTGTATCTCTCCCTGTGATGCCAGATGAGGACTAGGGTCACTGTATTTGACCTCTGTAACTCAAGGTCTGAAATGGAACAAAAAAGAGTCAGTAACCACTAGAAGAGGTCTGGTCCTGTGTAATACAATACTCCATGACAAGAGCTTCCACTGTTGCCAGAGCAAGAGTGTGACATACAGCATCTTAGTTCTGTATGGCAGAGATGTAATGGCAAACATAGATGTAGAGATACTCAGAGATAAACATCTCTTCTTACCCCATCTGTATTCCTCCAGTGTGTTGAAATTGCCACTACTGGTCTAGTAACAGAAAGTCTAAAGCCATATGACAAAATTAAAATGAGTGGGATTTGTTCCTTTTTGCAAAGAAAATGTCCATGCACCAAACTCCACAATGTTTCTAAGCTATTTCACATGGGAAAGTTCTGCTTCTGGTATCGTAGCTAGCAGTGCTGACTTTCATTTCTTGAGTCAATCATTCTCATCTGGGTGATGATGCTTCCCTGGGCTGTGGCATTATGCCATTCCATTTTCCATAAGCCAGTGTGCAGACACAAAGAGTCTAGATTGTTGGCCAAGTGTTGAACAAGGAGAAAATCAGCAGGTCTAATGCTGAAATTATTGATATTGTTTTAAAGTGGTCTAGTAAATACAGTGGAATGAGCCCTGTCATCTCAGTCAGAGCAATCAAAACAGTCATTAAACCTTAATAAAGTTGAGTGATTCATCTTTTGCTGTAATACTTTCAAGTAATTATCCTACTTGAGATTTGAGCTCCTTGAGAGTGTAAATTCTAGGCAGGAGTAAGAAGGGCTGAGTCTGAATCCAATGCTACCTCCTGCCCATACTGTCTCCTCAACTTTATACCTCCTATTCCTCCTAACACTGCTTTGTGGTACTGAGAGTTTCAAGCTCATTCTTGGTGAGCATTGTAGATGTTTAAGCAGTTGCAAGACCCAGATGGATGCTTGGCATAGATACTTGAGGATCTCATTACCAACAAACCCCCATCAAACCATGCATCCTTGTACCAGGCTGGTGGCAGATGTCAAATATCCAGTGTGTCTGGGGACTGTGGCAGTCCCATCATGTACACAGTGATGCCAGGCAGGATGCTGCACAGCGATGTGCAGCTGTGGAAGCTAGCCAATGCCACCTACAGCTTATACTAATGCAGATCTTCTCATTTAGTCCATCTGGCAAGTGTTTACTTCCCAAGATTGCTTAAAACATGGAACAGCTTTCTGCCCAGAAAAGGATATAGATGTGCACTTTGACTCTCTGGTACAGCAAATGGTAAGAGCCACTGTTGTGGTGTGTTCAATGGTTAGATGTTTCCAGAGCCTCAAGTTGCTGCTTTGCTTGGCTGAATCCCTATGGAAACACTTTTGAATTCACTTTGGAAACAGATTTATGTAGAAGGGGGGAAGTATGGGACAAATAACTGTGGTCACCAGCAGAAATGAGCTTGAAGGCAGGTCCTTATTTCTATCTGCAAGGGCAACAATAAAAAGACTCAGCAGGTTAGTTATTATATCTGAATATTATATAAAAGGCATTCACTGTGAGCGGAGAGTGTACACAGTTACATCAGGTCAGCTTGCTAGAAAAGCTAATTTACTTGCAATTTGCTAAAAGCTAATTTACTTGCAATTGTTTCTCCAAGCCCTAAATCAGAGCCTTTCAAACTGTGTTAATGCCATACCTTCCTTTCCCTGTTATAGAAGTAAGGGCAATGACACTGATTTATGAGAGTGAGGAAGAACAATATTGGCTAAAACCTGGACAGTTAAAAAGTACACCTTGGATCCCAGCTGGGCATTTCAGCTTCTCCTCAGCCCAAACAGGTATTGAGTTTGTGAGAAATTTTGGTCATGGAGTCAAAATGTACTTTGTAAGTTTTCCTCACTGATTTATGTGTTGTCCTTGGTGATGGATCACTGGACAATATCCCTGTATCTGTCTCACTCTCATGGAGAATTCCACCAGAAGGAATTGTATGGACTTTCTCTGTGCCTAGGCTGAAGCTAAATTTCTTGTAAGAAATCTGTTGATAAGATAAGCTTTTTAACAGTGAAAGCCTGCATACTGTTTGCCAAGCAGAGGGAGCAGGCATCTTGATACAGAGCAGCCAGCTTATCTGCTCCACTACACCCCAGAGTGAGCAGGAGTCAGTACAAATCAGCATTATAGTAATGAGTCCAACTACTTTGATAACACTTGTTACATACAGGGGCTAAGGAGTGACTGAAGAGCACATGGAGTGTCTCCTTCAGACCCCATCTGAGCCATTCTGCTGTCACTGGGGCACCATCCTGGCTGGGTAGCCACTTACAGCTCTTTCAATGATGGGAAGTGATTCAGAACTGCATTGGTCTGCTGTGAGTGAAAGTAGAGAAAGTAGGTGGAGAAAACAGGCACTGCCTTGTCTTATTTCTTGACACAAGAAGCTGGGTTTCTGGCTCCACAAGAACTGGACTGCCTGTGAAAAATGTTCTACTAAGAATGAGGGAGGATTTGGCTTTCAATCACTGCGGTAAGGTGCTTTAAATCCCTAAATTGATGGGCAGGCTTATCTCTCTCACCCAGGGTGATCAGAGACTCAAATATGAGGTATCTTTCTTTGAGAGCTATGCATCAATTCCACGATTATCTCACGTTTGTGGTATTGGACCGACAAGGCAGAAAACCACTATTATCTCACAGAGAGCATGTACTTTTTGACCCTTAGCCAGAGACCTTTACTTTCCACCAGGGAGACAGCATCTTTGTATGAGTCAGATGGAAAACTCCCTTCTGGGGAAAACTGATGCCTGAAATTTCAGACCTTTGTGTTAAGACAGAACTAAAATACCTCCATTTATTTTGTATGGGAAATTAAGCAGCACTTAAATGAATTATAGTTATCTAGCTTTCCAGTGATAAGCTGTGTCCCCAGGACAAGAGGGAATGGGTTCAAACAGGGGAAGTTTAGACTGGATATAAGGAAGAAGTTCTTTACTGTGAGGGTGGTGAGGCACTAGAATGGGTTTCCCAGAGAAGTTGTGAATGCTCCATCCCTGGTGATGTTCAAGGCCAGGTTGGACAGAACCTTGGGTGACATGGTTTAGTGTGAGGTGTCCCTGGCCATGGCAGGGGATTGAAACTAGATGATCTTAAGGTCTTTTCCAACCCTAACTATTCTGTGATTCTATGATTCTGTAACTGGAACAGGTTTCCCAGAGAAGCAATAGATGGCCTGTCCCTGGAAACACTGAAGGTCAGGTTGAGGCTCTGAACAACCTGATCCAGTCGAAGATGTCCCTGCTCACTGCAGCTATTCTATGATTTGTGATCTGTGTTTATGGGACTGAACCAAGCCCTAAGAGTGCTACTCTCATCTGCATTCCACGGACACCTCCATTTCTCCGCAAGAGTGCTCTGGTTCTGTGCCTGCTCTTTACAGTCATGTAATCAGTCCCGTAGTCT
This sequence comes from Loriculus beryllinus, assembly GCA_039877255.1. NCBI lineage: Eukaryota > Metazoa > Chordata > Aves > Psittaciformes > Psittacidae > Loriculus > Loriculus beryllinus. The sequence continues at coordinate 16,249 of JBCJKH010063864.1, forward strand.
TCCAGTATCTGAAGGGGGCCTGTAAAGATGCTGGGGAAGGACTCTTCATTAGGGGCTATAGGGACTGCCAGGGATGGAGCATTCACAGCTTCCTTGGTCAACCAATTCCAGTGTCTCCCTTACAGTAAAGAACTTCTTTATATCTAATCTAAACTTCCACTGTTTAGAATGTTTCTTGGTAGTTAATACCGGGCTAGAGAGGAGCTGTATGTTACCTATTACGCTATATATATCCATGCTGTTCAATGGAGCAGTATGTGGAGATCTTCCTCCAGAGCTGGAAATGTTTCTGGACACCAAACTAGTATTTCTGCAAAGTCCTGTGCCATGTCAGATTTTTAAAGCTGATTCAGATATCCCTGGCATGCATTGCACTTATATTTAAATGCATTAAATTCACACGATGTAATTGCACATAATTTCTGCAACCAACAGCAGCTCCGAGCCATAGCTACTGGTTTTGCATTCAAAGAGCATAAATACATAGAGTTTTTTAAATGTTGTAAACAAGATTCATGAAAATGCCTTGCATCAGAAGTATTCTGATTTCTGCTGAGAAATGAAAAATAATATGCAATGAGTACCCTTTTGTATTCTTCAGAATTCACTGAATATCAGAAATGCAATAAAACATGTATTTATTGTTAACATATTGCAGTCTGAACTTGCCCCAAGTCATTGTCCCAAAGCAATACCGTTTTGTGCTCTTTTTCTGTCTAAATACTAACAAATGCATTATAGGCTAGCTAAATAAATAAAAAGGAATAACATCAAATCCTTTCAGTTTGGTATGGCCTGTATTTTATATCTGGCAGGATAAAACTGATTTGCTTTAATGAAATTAACTATTCAAATACAAAAAGTTTATCTTTTTCATGTATTAATTAAAATTAGCTAGTGAAATCAGTGTTAATTGTAACAGTATTCTGAAATATTCCAGTAAAATTTGTAAAGCCAGAGAATTGCCTGCTAGCAGTGCATCACTGTCTCTGCTATATTTACGATTACAAATTCTTCCTTAGTTTATTTCATTTCTGCTCCCTTTCTGTCCTTTTCCTGTTGAAGATGTTTTAGGAAAATAGTTACTCATAGTAGTGTATCTGCTGTGTCTCTTGAAAATTTTGTATATTGTTATTATATGTAAAAATACAATATGAAATATGCTATATATAAATATATTAAAATAAACATGCAATATATTTAGGTACTTTTGAAAACATATTTATATATTTTATATGTATTTTATATATAATATGTAAATGTATAAAAATAAAATATAGTAAAAAATGTGTTTGCATATATATAAAATGTGGAACATATAAATATATGTATATATAACGTGTGTACTCTGTCTCACTAGATAAAACTTCCTTAGTTTTGTGTTGTAAGTTGCATTCTCTGGCTGCATAATGACCTCTGTGGACCTCTCTTTTGTTCTGTAGTTTGTGCCATTCCGAGATTACATTGACCGAAGTGGAAACCACGTGCTAAGCATGGCAAGACTTGCTAAAGATGTTTTAGCTGAGATCCCAGAGCAGTTTCTGTCCTACATGAGAGTCAGAGGAATAAAGCCATCACCTGCACCACCACCTTATACACCACCAATTCATGTGCTGCAGACTCAGATTTGACTGCTCCAAAGTGCTTAGCATTCCTCATAAGTCAAGAGTCTGTGGATGCAGCAGTAGCTTCTGATAACTTTTTGGAGCTGGAAAGATTCTCTTCACATACCAAAATTCTGTTATGGTTGCATAAGCAACTGGAAAGCTTTTAAATGATAGGAACAAAATGCTGATGTTCTCTCTAGGTCTTACTTTGTTTTATTTTATTTTTTACAAAAAAACCTACTTTTTGATGTATTTATTGGAGGGGAAAGCACAAGTCAGGATTTCAACTCAGAAGATACTGTCCTCTCTGAATACTGTGTATATAAATGTATAGGAATGCTATTCCTCTATATCAATGTTTACATGTTACTATTTTTAAATTTCTGTACTTTTATAACTATTCTTAAGAATAAAAGTTTGGAATATTGACTCACGTGTCTTCTAGCTTGCTATAGTTTGTCACAAGATAACAAGAGAAGCAATATCTCTTTGAATGTTTGTCCAGACAAATACAAATGAAAGCTAAGGACAAATAAGTTTGTGTTTGCCAACACCTGAATTGCTTCAATCAGTGCTCAGTAATCCATTCATCTCCCAATTTGAGAATAAACGCCTAAAATGTGAATAACATAATTGCATATAACTTATGACTAACTCCAAACTTTGAGGGGGAGGTATGTATATTTTTTCAGAGGTTCTTCAATTTCTAAGTTTATCTCAGCTTAGTCTTTTATTAAACTAGTTACTGAAGCAAATTGGAAGAGTTACTTGCTATAAGTAATTAAAGAAAATTACTTCAAATCAGAACTATCAGAGTATTATAGTTGACTCACTGAGCTCATTAAATCTTATCATGCATCCCTTAAAGCACTGGAAATTCTGCATCAAAAAAGTCTTCTGGAATGATTACAGGAGATGTTTTATAATAGACTGCTTTAAACTTAATTTAAAATTTTAACTTTTTTGTCTAGATTGCCCATTCAAAGCGATGCTGACTCTTAATATTGGGGTTTAATACTGTCATTTAATCACATTGCCATTCAGGATGCATGAATGATGGTGTTAATAAACTGGTTTAAAGATCACACACCTATGTTACTTTGTGCACTATTTTGTGTACTGAACTACCCAAAATTTTTATGATATGCCTGTTCGTATATAATTATAAAATGGTTTTGCATGTATAGTTTTTACAAAATACACCGTTTTGTGAGTTTGTGTCAAATACATTTTATTTAGAACTAATGGCCTTAAATTTCACAAAACTCCTGAAATGATTGTGAATTGCCTTCAAATACTGTTAAAATGGACCATTTTGATTTTTTTGTGTCGCAATTGTAGCTGTCTTGTAGTGTAACTTTTCTCCTTTGCATATAACCTGTTTCCTACTTCTGTTTCTTACTCTTATATGTTGTAATGTACAGTATAAAACCGAGGTGCATTTTTTAAGCATGAGAAGTTTTTTGCCAGAAAGCATATCTTCAATATTAATGGCATATAACTATGTAAATGCAGACTCTTCCATTTTTAAATATATTTAACTTCCTTTAACTATCTCGTGTGGGAAATTGATTTTTCCAGATAAATATTCTGTTAGTAAAGAAAAAAGAAAAAAAAAAAAAGGTTTTTTTTTAAATAAATCTTGTTTTATTTTTATTTCAAAACAGTTTTTACATAAATATGGACTTTAATTTTCTCACCAAAATATGTATTTCTTAGTGGATTAATGTTGCATGAATGAAATTTGATACTTGGCAACTGCAAATTTTGATGAAAGTGCATCATAAAGAATAACTTCAAATCTGCTGAATGGTGGTGGTGTTCTTCTATCTTCTGCATTTATTTTTCATATTTACTGTGTTGGCATTGTAGAAATAACTGAAATAATATTAGATTTCTGTTGTTTCATTTGGTTAGACAGATTTTATGCTGACTTTTGTATTGGTTTCTAGTGGCCCATGTATTTAGCAGGTTTTCATTCTTAGGCCAGAACTACAAATGTCTTTTATTCAGCTTACGGTAATTTATTAGCTGTCTTTTAACCAGCACCTTTTATTAATCCATAGCTCAGTCTCAAAGCTGATTTGAGAACTGATTTGAGAAGTGAAGGAACTTCTAAAAATCGGTATTATTTAATCAAAACTATTTTGTCTAGCCAGCATATTTTGCATTGCTGTTTTTCTTTCTATTTGGTATTGAGGCTGTTCAGCCTGGAGAAGAGAAGGCTGCATGGAGACCTCAGAGCAGCCTTCCAGTATCTGAAGGGGGCCTATAGG
>JBCJKH010063870.1:0-19015 GCA_039877255.1 Loriculus beryllinus
CACCCCAGGCATCTGCTAGTGACCACCTAGCTGCTTCTGACTGTCAGGATGATGGCAGCTGCCAGCAGCCATCTGTGGGCATTTTGCCCTGTCCCCTAGATAACAATGAAGCCCCTTAACTGTGCCTTTTTTTCCCAAATATTTGCCCTGCCTGCTACTCCCCACAAACAGCAACGGCTGTACCCACGTGTGAGATTGTCAGACTCCTTGAAACCTTTCTTTTCTATCATTGTCAGTTGCCAAAAGGCACAGAGAATTACCCTCAGACCCTTATCTTTGTGCCAATTTGCCACTATTGAAATGGAACAACAATGGCCACAGACTGGCAAGATATTTCATGTTGGAAAATTGGAATTTTATCTTTCCAGACTTCTTCCAGGGCTGTGCTGCTGATTCTTTATATACCGTGTGAGCTAGCCAGGCATGCATCCTTCCAAGACTCAGCTGTGTGCTGGCTTGAACTGACCTCTCACAGGAAGACAGGCATTGACATTTGATAGCAGATTTTGGACATTTGCAAGACAAAGGCTTTATCTTAAAGGTAACATCAAACCACTTCCAATATTTATAATTACTTCAGATGTATCTTCTACTCTTTAAATATTCTCTCACTGAACGTACAAGGATTTTCTCCTCTTCACAGGTTTACTGTATTATTAGGTTAAATCTGATGCTTTTAAGAATGGTCCAGACTGTTATACAAAGGGTTGAGAATTTATTCTTTTAAATTATAGCTTAGGATATTTAGTCAGTTTGTTTTATATCAAGCATTTATTTAAGTGGTGTTCATTGTATTGACATTTTATAATGCCCTCCTAATATTCTTATTATTGATTTTAATACTGCAATGGTATTATTCATGCTGACACCTATTGGAAAGCAAGCTTCAATTATATCAATAGATGCTATTATTATAACATTGATAACATTAATATTTGATCGTAGCATAAAATGTGATGCACTGGCAATTAACTCATTAATGTAGATATCATTAACAAAAATGTCAGAGTTGTTTTAATGATTTTGCTGTTGCTGTCTTTAACAAATTCTCTAATCACTGCCTCAGTTTTGTATTTTCAGATGTGTATTAGCCACAAAAGTTTTTCTGATAACTAAATAACATCGTCCCGTTTAAATAGGAAAAGATGGGCCTTTATGGCTCAGAAGATAACTTGAGTCGTGAATCAACAGCATTAGTAATAGAGACAGTACATGAAACTCCAGCACAGAATATTCAAAACTAAAAGATTTACCAAAACATAACAGTGCCTTTTTGCTTGTTGCTTAGCAACCAGAATTGATCTAGCAAAAAAGTCACCTGACTGAGGAATTGCTGGTGGCAATATTACTCCATCATTTTTCTTTTTCACACTAAACTGATGAAGCTTCTATCAGAAACAGCTATTAATTGTTTCTTTCTTTTCTCTCCAGCTCCCTAATTATACAGTAGAAACATTTCTATTGCTCTTACTGAAAGGAAGAGAGTACAATGTAAAGCTTCACAAATTATCAGACTTATTCAAATACGTCTACACCGAAAAGAATGAATATCGCAAGCCACAACTCACTGTCAACTCTGCCATCCCAAAATAACAAATGCAGTGAACTGTTCATATAGCAACAGAACAACCATTTTTACCACACCTGCACTGATGGACAATTTGCAATAATCTTTTAAAAACCACAGACTAAGAATACTTGTTGTTTTGATGACTCAGTTGGAATTCACCACCACATTTGTCTTGCTTTCATCATTTCTAAACATTAGCATTTTCATCTGTTGACTGAAAGCACTTCTGGTCCTCTATAGCATATATAGAAAACACTTTTGATCTTTTAAAATCCTCCTGTCAACCTGGAATCACACAGCCTCTTACATTACCTTGTTCTTGTCCTTAATGGTGACCTGCAGTGAACTCCTCACTCCCTACTTTCAGATGTTCAACATCCTTCCTTTGTTAAAAGCTGCTGATCAAAAAGGAACATTGTGTTCACTGTGTTTCCCTCTATAGCCCCTCACAATCATTTACAGGAATTACACTAAAACACAGGGTATGGACAGCAGCAATTTTGTTTAACCACATACTGTATTTTTGTTTTATCTTCTGCAATACTGAATTCCATAAGTAAACAAGAAAAGGGAACGCATCTTTGTGCACATACACTTGGCCCACCATGAGCAGTCAAATACACCGTTGAGCCCAGGAGCGGCAAAAGATTAATCTTTTTACCTTTTTACCTTTGAAATGAATGCTTTATGTAAGCTCAGATGACATTTGTCCTTTTAAGAAGTGAAGAAATGTTACCTAAATGGAGCATATATCCAGTTTCACTTTTCCTCTGTATCATATTCAGATCTGGTAGATGGGATTTGATGCTGTCTCCCACAATGCCTCTGTGCCTTTTTCTGTAAAAGCTTAACAAGGACACAGCATCAGAGAGTCTTTAGTGGCTAATACCCGACCCCTTTCTCTCACATTACAGCTCCAAGTGACCATTTTCATGCCAAAGGTCATCAACATCCCCATCCCCATGGAACCAATGTGCATCAACCTTCTAACCTTTGCCACCGAGAGATGATAGCTATTTGGGCTGCAATCCCTTCATTACAGATGGTCCATATTTTATATTTAGTGTGGGAGGTCAAATTTAGGAAAGCAATTTCTCTTAAAGCTAAGAGTTCCAATAATCAAAGATCTTCTATTGGCTTATGGGTGAGTGGACAGTAATGGGTTTATGGGCAGCTCTAGAATTTTTCTCTTTACTGGGGAGCGAGTTCCGTCAATCTACATTTTTTGGATTGGGTGGCTACCATTGTTTATTATTCAATGAGCTCTTATTAGATTGTATCTAAGCACAGTACAGCAGGCAGAGAGTATCCTTATAAGCAGGCTTGCAGGCTGGATCAATATCTCAAGGCATTTACAATCTTCTTGAAACAGATTAAACAATGCTATTTTTTTATGCTGTTTTTAAAGCTTATACGTGGTCATGCAGTTTTGTTAGTGACAAAAGCATTCATCCATTATCATCATTACACAATGGTTAATCTACTGTTAAAGCAGCTTGCATCTTAATACAGAGACCACCTTTGGTGGAAATAACCTAACATTTCACAGCAGATCAGAGAAGGATTGAGCAAATCCTGAAACCAACAATAAAATTCAAAAGATCAAACTCAAAAATGTTGGTTAAAAAAGACATCTGCTCTACATTAAGGTGAAACACTTTGATTCCATATTTTATTCTATTTTTATCCATTTTTATAAAATGGAACAATTATTATAGCCCCATACCGCAATTATTTATGTACATTCTTAAATTCATTTACTGAGTCCCAAGCCAGGAAAGCATATGAGGACATTGTTATATCCAGTCCAGTTCAGGACAGCATTCAGGCATGTGCTTAACTTGCTGGTAAATGACAGTTCCATACATACCATATGGAGTGTAAGGTAGGAGTTTATAACCCATGACACTGTTGAATAATTCTAGTTCTTGAAGGCAAACACAGTCTATGGCTAAAAATCATTGCTAGTCCTGCAAGACTCAAGAGAAACTTATAAGAAGTTTTGAAGCTGCCTGTGAATATGCAATTTAAATGCAATTTGCTACTGTCTGTGAGATCATGCTCTCTATTAGCCACAAATATTCACCACAGTGTTAGAGAAACCTGAGTTTGTCCAAGATAGCATGAACCAAAGCTCCTTGTTAAGAACGAAAGCCTGATAGTCAGAGAGCAGAAACAACATCAGCTCACTAACTCTGGAACAGTAAGTAACAGGCTCTTCCTACAGCTTTTTGCTGCTGTGCAAAGCATCCTTAGCTTAACTCCATACCTTCTACATGGCTTAGATCAGTAGGTCTTAAATTTCTACCTTTCTCCTTTAATAACGGATCCACAGATCAGAAAAGCTGATCCTTAGGCAGATTCTCCAAACAACAAATAGTATCTGTGAAGAACACCCTGGGCCCAAGACAAAGTCACAACTGCTTTCTGCAAGTCAATTTCTCAAATGTTTGTTTGTACCTACATTAGTCTTTACCACTTACTGAAACCTACACAAAAGATTTCAAAACAGCATGACTGATTCACTGGCAAGCTGGTCACTGCTGCCTGCTGACCAGGCGCTGTGAACACACAGCCCCCTCCTGGCGCAGGGTCCCCTCTCGCTCTATAAAGGAACTGAATACGGTGTAGCTTGGCATGCACAGAGGGTTTGGTGAGAAGAGCCAGACTTTTAAACACATTTAAGTGTCAAAAGATGCAGCATGAATGCTAGTGAGCCTTTAAAATAGCACCAAGCCTCCAATGCCAGGCACCTGGGCAGCAGCGAGTATCTGCAGACTTCGTAGACCCCTCTGTGCATCAGAGGGGGCAAATGGGAAGCATATGCTAAACACCTTCCTAAGACCATCTTGATCCATTAAAGAAAAAGCTGCAAGGAGCTTGTGCCACATGTTTGCCTTGAGAACGCCTGGAAACATCTGTGGATGTCCATTCAAAGTGGACATTTGGAGAGCATGGAGTAGGAACTGGAGATGATGACACCGATTCTAGAAATAGCACTGGGCTGATCTGACCCTGGATATAATCCCACTCTGATCAATTGGGTTATCAGGATTTTTTCAAAGGTGAGCCTGGCCAGCTTGACACTGCATTTCTGTACCAGTGCAAAGACAGTCAGTGTCTTTGGTCTGTTTTAAAACATCTTCCATCACCCATTTTCCCAGGTAAAGCTGTGCCTGCACAAAGCGGCCACTGCGCGAATGGAAGTCAAACTCACAGGGTGGCTCTGAAGGGATTGAAGGGACCAGAATTGCCTCGCTGTTGTTAACACTTACTTGATTTTATTTTTCATCTTTTGTTAGGCTCAAATATTATAATTCTGTCAATATTTGCATGCAACACTTCCAAAATTTAAAGCAAACATGATACAGCAAATCTCTATTGATTTTGCCTTCAATATTCTGTTATCCGAAACCCAAAATAGCTCTCCTCACCACAACACAACCACACAGTCAATGACCATCAGTATGCCTGCATTCAACTTAAGTCAGTTATCCAGGTTTTAAGGGTATTTTTTTAACTGCTTTATATAATTTCCTATGCTGGTAATGGGGAATATTTTACACATTTGTAACATAACTGCTACACATTCCTTGGAGCAGAGACTGTCGCTGTGTTGACCATGTGCAGGACCTCACACAGCAGTGCCCCGTCCCTGCCAGGGTCTCTCTGCTGTTGTCACAACTCAGCTTTTCTGTTGTATTGGGACAATTCCTTTTTTTTTTTTTTTCCTTTATTTTGGTCTGTTATTCTCACATTCAGTGAATAACCTCTGTAAAAGCTGTACTGCAAAACTAAAATAATGTGCTTACAGACACATTCCTTCTTCAAGGTCTACACTAGAATCTATCATAGCTCAAAGCAGTTAATATTAAAATGATGCGCTGTGAAGATACAATGGGTGTGGACAGAACCAATTTGTTTATACAATTGTGTTTTGCCACAGACTAAATTAAGTTATGGGGTATTCATCAAAATTGAATTACCACAGTGCGAGCTAACAATTTTCCACAGACATTGTGACATGAGCACAAAGCAGGCCCCATCAGCCACGAGGAATCGCTGTCCTCTTCAGGCTGCAGCTGAATTACTTACCAGAACAGTTAGATAAAAGCTATCCTCAGAAAGCTGGAAGTTTGCCTACCAGCGGAAACAGGGACAACTCTAAACCAGTGTTTATTCCTTACTTAGAAGAGCCAGAAGAAAGGAGAGAGCTTCCATGGGTGGAACTTCATGGGAGAGGAGGCAATGGGGACATCTCAAGGTGAGAAGGACTAGTGTCCTGGTGGGACAAGCAGGACTTCTGTCCTGAAATATTTCTGGAAAATCAGATTTTAAGCTGATGGTTTCCTCTTTACTTTTCTTTTCAAAACTTCCCCTTGAATGAGGTGAAACAAGAAGCCCCCTCTCTTGTTTCACATTTCTTTACGTGGAGTGAAGATGAAAGTGAGAAAATAATTGTATTTGAGTACAAGAAAATTTAGGAGGGAAAATATGCAGAGGAAGAGTTTAGCCTCCATTTTAACTCCACTCATGCAGTAGAATAGAGAAGATAATTCTGGAATATTTTTCCTTTAAGAAAGTTTGTTTTGCTAAATGTCCTCACTTGAAAGAAAACTGAGGCATAAAACCCCCTGTTAAAGTGGTATTCCAGTTAACCAAAAAGCAGTTTAAAGTGTAAAATGATTTTAAGAGCACTGAAATGTTACAGTTGGGGGAAAAAAATCATATAAGCTGAGGGCTGAATTTCTCTCATCTTTAACGCATTCTTGAAAAAAGTAAATCTGTCGCTTCACTTTTCTTAAGAAAATGAAAAGATTTTGCAAGAGAACAGATGTTTCCTTGCACTTTCAGAGCAATAGAAGAGTCACAAATGTTTGTCACAACTCTTTCTCTTACTGAAAATACAAGATGACATTTTGTAATTAATTTTCTGATGATAGCTGCATTTCTACCTGCAAAAAATATCTTGGCCAAAATTACTGTGAGCCCAGCCCTTGTTAGACAGTTTGACCTGCTCAGGCTTGGAGAAGAGCAAAGTGGTTAAATCAAACCACTCCTCAGTTGTGCTTCAGCTTGAATGAGTGCTCAGAGCAGGGGAACAGACTGGAGCTGTCCACCACAACCCCCTAAGATGTGCCTCTTTGGCAACAAGTGCTGCACATCCTTGGACTTCCTGCAGCACACGGGCTCCCTGTCAGAGAGTCCAGCAGGGACTTGTATAGGTGACTGTGGTGAAAAGGCTCTGTAGGATAGTTCTTGTGTCAGACAACCTCATGGGCCATTTATGGGAAGGGGAGATGCTTGGGCCAGGGCAGGCAGGAGCCAGCTCCCCAGCAGCATACTGAGCAGTGTCAGACACCATCCACAGCACAGAGCCCTTCCCTCAGCTGCTCAGCTTTAGGATACATCCATCATCTAGTTATATGCTGGCTTTCTGAATCCTTGCAAACTGCATACAGTTTTCATAAGACTCTTCATTACAACAAATCCCCCATCAGAAAAGCCTACTTAGAAAGATGCTTTACTAGGGCTCGGCAGGATAGATTTTGTTTTTAAGGGATAATCATGTGTCATTTCATTGGCAGATAGGACATTAGAGCTAGAACTGAGAAGATCAAACATGTATCTACCTCAATCCGAAATTTACATCTGCAAGGCTACACAGTCCGCGGAAAGCGCATGGGCTGCAGGCACGTGCCTTTGTGCATGAGCAAGTCCTGCCTTTAGGTAGGCTCAGGAACGGCTCAGCCTGGAGCTCACGGTGCCCTCCACCGGGGCTGACAAAGGGTGTCCCTGCGGAGCGCACACCCAATGCCTGCCCTGGGCTCTGCGCCACTACCTGGGGCTATTTGCCTGCTACTGAGGCTCCCGGCCTCCCTGCAGATGTGTTCTGGGTGACACTTGGAAACGTGCTGGGGAGCAGGAGCAGCAGCAGAGCTGCCTCTCCTCCAGCGCACTTCCAGGCTGGCCGGGGCACCGTGCAAACAGCCTGCGGTCACTGAACCTGCCAGAGCTGCGTAGGGCCAGCGCCTATGACCCTGAAACACAGATTCCTTCCCGGTATCGCGCTTGCCCCACCGCTGGCCCGGGGGAAGTGCTGTGAGCTGTTACCTGCTTTATCAAGGGCTCCCCCAGGGAATCCAGCAGTTGTTCTTTGGTTTGTTTTCGGTTTTAATTTGAGGGGGCTGAGCAGGGTTGCTTCTTTGCCCTGATGGAAATGGGCTTGTGCTATGCAGTATATATTACTGGATGTCATTACTGGTGCCTCGAGAGATGTTGACTGTGCACATTTACATAAATCTAAAAATAAATAAATATACTCACAAGCCTCCTCAATCAAAATATGCCACAGACAACTAAAAGATCTTGAATCAAATATTAATGTTGGAGATTTCTCCAGCCATTTTGTAATGCTTCCAGCTATCTTCATTACACAATGTGTAATGCATTACCTTATTTTAGTCCTGAGCTATCAGGAGTATCATCTTTTTGATGGGCTCCAACTTGCTTAATAAAACTGGCCCTCCTTTGAGTGCCCAGGAGCAAGTGCTTAAGATGGAGACGTGCTAGTCAGCACCTGCAGGCTGCGGTAGTCCCAACCAGGACAGTGCTTGCTGAGCCACAAGAAGGAATTGTTATTCATCAAGGGTCTGTTACTCCAGCACAGTAAGTCCTTTGTCGCATGCCTTATCCTGAGGCAGGTAGAGGATTGTGAATGCTTTCCCAGGTATCAAAAACTTGTCCTCAATTTACATTGGTACACATCATATATGTGAGGTCTTTTTGCTTCAAGCCTTTTTTTTTATTCTTTTAACCTTCTGCATTTTCCTATTAAACATACCAAGTAGTTACTTCTATGCTGTACTGTGTCCTTTTCTCTACAGTGCTATAAAGCTCCATGTCTCATGCAAAGGTCTCAGATTCATGTTTTCTAAATTGAAGAGGATGTGATTTTATACTTCGTGTTGGCAAGCACAAGAGAAAATGAATCTGTTTAAAGAGAATCCTATGCAATTCCCTTGCAAATATGAGATTTGCAACATCACTATGGGAACAAAACCAAGTCACTGGGCTTTCTAAATTTAATGAGGTTCAAATGTCCAAGGGCACCAGCTTTCAGTGGAAGAAGCAATGTCAGAGCATGCAGAGAAAAGGATAGTGTTTCTTAAGCAAAGGAAAGAAAGTATCTTGAAAGAGGTTTACCCCTTGAAGTGAATCAGATGAAGTTTCTGGTAAAGAGTGAAGGCAGGCAGCTGTGAGTGTTCAAAGGGAATTAGATTCTTCCACAGATCGTGACTTTTAAGTTCAATCACTGCAATATTATTTATGACAGTTATAGGCCTATATGGCAATATCTCAAGAGAGAGAGTGATTCATCAATTCCAAAACTGCTTCTTCCAGAGACAGAGCTGCAATGCAGCACATCACAAGCCACAATATTAGGTAGGAAGCAAGAAACCTTCAAAACAGAGAATGATGCAGAGTCTATTTGATCAGATTAAAGATTCCTATTACCTCCAGTAAGCTTTGGAGAAAGGCAGCTATTGAAAACAGTTTTATTTGCCAGAAATTCCTTTTGCTGCAGATGGCATTCTCTGGTGGATTACAAAGGCTGAAGCAACAAATACACCCTGGAGCATTTCAGAGCTTTCTCTGCAGAACTCCCCACCAGGCTCACCCCCTGGGGTCAGCAGAGGCACATTTCCTTACCACCCTGGGGCTGTCAGACAGGCTGAATATAAAGCTTCGTTAAAACTAACCAACCTCACTTGATATCAAACAGAACACATCAAATATTTGCAGCTATGCCAGCTGCTTCGATGGTAGTATACAAATATCAACCCAGACTACTGTCTCTCTCATGCAATAGCTGGTCAATACTGTTTCCTTCAGCAAACATCCAAACTCATTCTGTGCTTGCCTATGCCCTTCCCACCTGTGGCAAGATAGAAGTAGGGCTCTTTGCGTGCTCTTTGTGAATGCAAGTGCGATTTGTCATAAACCTTCAGCTTGGGTTGAGTCTGAGGGTCACTCAGTGCGTTACCCACACATCAGTTAGGACTTCTGAAATGTGAGATACTGTGGGAAGTCGCATGGTATCCTCTAAGACAGATACGCCGCTGCTTCAAATAGAGCACATACTTGTCCTTTGTTAAGATAAGTCCATGTCTGCAATTTTATAGTAAAAATTAGTCTGCAGTCACCATTATCCTTATGCTCTACCATTTTTTCTCCGGATATTTACAGTTGTTTTCTCTGCTTGATAGATAATACAGCAACACTGTAAAACAAACATGAGTGGAGCACCTTGTTTTAGTACCACATCTATCTTCTGCTAGGTAGCAGCAGATGATCAGGCATCTGCAGGCAATTTGTCAGTGAAGAGGATGCAGTGGTGTGTTTAGAGGAGATATTACAATACATTTTATTTGTATGTATACATACGAATTCTAGAGCAGAGGTGCTACAACAGTATGTGGGGCAATGCCCTATAGCAGGAACCTCAGTCCAGTGGTGCTCTCTGTTCCCAGTGATAAATGATTTGCAAAACACCAGCCCAGAGGAGAAAGCAAGTTCTCCTGCACTTGCAAAACTCTTTCTACCTACATTGATGGCTCCATACCAAATGCTTAAGCATGAAATCATAATGCAGTATATCTTCCCTAAACTGGCCATTTGCTCACACACAAAGAAGAAACCCGTGTAATAGTGACACCTGGTGACACCCATTGTTTTGCTCACACACACATATGCCTCTTTTTCCAGATGTAGTAGGTTTCACTGAGCACTCCCAACCTGTGCTCAGTGATCAGGAGTAGAACTATAAAACTGAACACCCAAGTGTAAAGAGTTTGGATTGATGTCTTACACTTTGCCTTTCTTTTTGACACTGCTAACCTTCATCAGACGGTTTATGTGCTCCACTGTTATGTTCAAGGAGATGTACCAGAGATCACGTGGTCTCCATGGGAAAGAAATTTGTAGCAAGAAACTAGCGGAAAATGAAAAATTAATTGTGCTGACATCAGTTGATTCCTTTTCCTGTGGCCCACACTGCCTGAGCTAAGGACTTCATGTTCTTTGGAAGGGATCCTGTAGGCTTAATGGTTAGATGATAGAATGGTTAAAAACCCCAAGCACCTAAGCCTCCAACATTTCTTGTAAAGTTTCTTTGCCAATACATCCTCAAAGTGACCTCATTTTTGTATCAAATAAGATCAAAAAAAGCTGGATGTGTCAGGAGGATACTAATAGCCACCAATACTATTAGACATTGATCCCCACATTCTCAAAGTGTTTGCTGGGAAGTGCAGGGATTATAATCACGTACTCTGATGTTCTGGTTCTGTAAGTTATCATTTGTGCCCATTATTAAATTAGCTCACCACTGTGGTGGAAATCACTACTTCTATTCTTTGGTAGCTACACCATGTGTCATTTAGGCCATGGACTGTGTAAAGTCCTATTGGAAAATCCTGTAAAAATTAGGTCACGAAAAACACATCTTTCTGACTCAAAGGGGAGTATGGTGGAAGGGGAATTAGTTTATACCTTTCATTTAGGTATGTTCACAAAAGGGAATGGGAAGGTGAGCAAAATGTCAGTGCAGATACAACAGTATAAACCACATTGCCAAGCTTTGACCACTTAACTGTTTCCCAAGGGATGTTTTTACTGGTATTTTGTTGAACTCTCAGTCATTATACTTCCTGTTATGAACTGGTTAAAGAGAAGATTATAATATTGTTATGGAAAAGGAGAAAGTAAAGTAGTGAAGTGAATTGCAGCAGGAAGGAAAAGGAGAGAATCCAGGCACAAAAGGATCTCTTTCTTTTCTTATTTACACAAGCCATTTTTGGGTAATTCCCCTATTTCTTTGCTCTTGCACCAACCTCATTTCAGGAATATGAAGAATAACAAATTATAGAATAGAATCATAGAATTGTTAGGGTTAGAAAGGACCTTAAGATCATCCAGTTCCAACCCCCCTGTCATAAGCAGGGACACCCCACACTAAACCATGCCACCCAAGGCTTCGTCCAACCTGGCCCTGAGCACCACCAGGGATGGAGCACTCACAACTTCCCTGGGCAACCCATTCCAGTGCCTCACCACCCTCACAGTAAAGAATTTCTTCCTTATATCCAATCTAAACTTTCCCAGTTTAAGTTTTAACCCATTACCCCTTGTCCTGTCACTACAGTCTCTAACTAAGAGTCCCTCCCCAGCAGCTTTATAAGCCCCCTTCAGATACTGGAAGACTACTATGAGGTCTCATATTTTGAGACTAGACAAATCCCCCCCCCCCCCTTTTTTTAAATTTGCATTCTATTTTTTGTTAATCCAAATCTTGTGAAAAAATAAAAAGACTAATACAGCACAGGAATGACAAATCAATGTAAGCTAATTTTCAATACAACATATTTCATGGAATGAATTATGTTAAAAAGATGTGCTAGTGATACATAAAGTATTTCCTGTTTAATACAAAATAGAGACAATGACAATATAAAAAAAGCACAGTTCACTTATCAAATGTAAGAATCCATAATCACAACAGTGTCAATTAGCAGGGAATAAGAGAGGTCCTTCGATGTAAGCATGTTAGTTTAAACGACTTCAGTATGTTTCAAAATCAGCTTTCAGAGATCTCAGGAAAATGTAGAGACAGGTGAATAAAACAAACTGTAGCTGAGTGTCAGTACTTAGAATTTTGATCTATTTTCACCTGGGTAGCTGTTGGCAGCCTATTTTATTCTGCAGGCTTTCTAAGTCCATTTTAGGAGGAGTGGGCTCTAATGAGTCAAGCCATTAGCAACAATTCTCAGGCAGCAAAAGCAAGACAGCAGCAGCATTTCTAACTCATTGCTCAAACTCTTCCTAGTGTTCTATTCCAAAGGAACAAAGGCTGACAAGGTTAAACCTGAACATAAAGCCCTTTGGGAAATGTTATTTGTACACAGTACATTCCTCATTAATCTATTTCAAAAGCTTATCATAGTCATCTATTAATGCAACATCTCATGTGTGTTCAACCATTTTCTCCTTTCTGTATACTACAAGGCTTAGAAGGTAGCAGCAGTGAGAAAAAGGACAGATTCATACACAAACTTTTAGGCACCACAGAAAATCGAAAAGCGTTTTATTAACAGACTGACTAAAAATATTTAGTAATGCATCAGAAACCCTTAGCAATATGTCCTTAACTATTCAGTCCCTCCAAGTAGTGACTTATAAGAAAAGCACAAGGCCTTCCTTTCTCGTTTCTCATTTGCTCTCACAGAGAACATTTCTGCAGCATAAATCTTTAAGATTTTGTTGCCTTGTTTACATTTTTACAAACCTATCTTGAATTCTCCAAAGTTTAAAGAATCACTTTGATAGAAGAGTATTAATTTATTCCATTTCCCTGCATATCCTAAAACCTGCCACAGGAAGGGATGAGAAGATTACAGCAGAAACTTCTGAATCACATGATTCCACCCACGGATATTCTGAAATGAAAAGCTTCTCTTGGGTAGCACGACCTGTCAAACACAAAGATGTGAACTGCAAGCCACTTTTCCCCTGTTACCAGAAGCATAATATTCAATTGCTTGTTTCTCCATTTAAATTCTTCACATGTTTCTCCCAGTAATTCTCTATTATTCCATAGTCCTTTCAAATCCATGTCTGTAGAGCTAATAAAAACTTCAACCAAACACACTCCCCAAAAAAAAGAAAAACCAAACCAAAAAAAACCCCAAAAACAGAACACCAAACCTGCTCTCCAAATCTAGACTTTGCCCTATGCTTTCTGTTACTAATTGGGTCTCTCAGCTCAGTATGTTGCACGGTATTTGGGACAGTATATTTCAGGACATCCATGTTTTGAAAGCATTGGCTTTTGGGGTTTTTTTATTCATTATTAGAAACGGGAAGTTATATAATTATGTATCATTTTATATATTAAGAAAGTGAAATTGCCAGACTTCTAGTTCTACCAGGGAAATGGTATGATCCAGTAGCAGATCTTGATATCAGAGTTTCTTCGAACCAATGAGATTAGAGCTCTTCCCTGACTTTATTACCATCATACACTCACTTGCTTCTCTCCTGTGCTACAGTCACCAGGATTTCACGTCCATTCCTCACAAGGAGACTATTGCTGGTCCAGGAACTAGGGGTAATAGACTGAAACTAAAAGAGGGGAGATTTGGGCTAGAAACAAGTTTTTACAACGAAGGTGGTGAAACACTGGCACAGGTTGCCCAGAGAAGTGGTGGATGTGCCATCTCTGGCAACATTCAAGACCAGACTGGATGTGCTTCTGGACAACCCGATTCAGTAGAAGATATCCATGCTAACTGAAGGAGGGCTAGACTAGATGAACTTTGAAAGCCCCTTCCAACCCTGATGATTCTATGATTCTAGGAAGGTTAGGCAGAAAGTCATCTTGCCACTACTGGCAGCTACCAGTCTCTAACATTACCAGCCAAGATCTCTGGAAATCCTCCGACATTCATCTCCACGAATCTCTCTGATCACCGTGACCTTCCCCCACTTCCAGGACCTTTCTTCCACCTTCTTTCCAAACCTTGAAGCCCCTGAGTGACTTAAATAGTCTATATGCAGAAGCACAGCAAGCAATCAGCTTCCAGTTTTGTGTTACTGCCCTTTATAACCTGGTTTCAGGACATGGCACTTCTGTTTAGTGTGAGTCTTGTCCAAACTTTCATCTGTCTTTCACCAACTACAGCAAGTAGGAGGCATCTGCCTGAGATTTCAAAAGTTCAGCTTCAGACATTCACCCACAAAACAATTATCTGCTGCCTGTTAACATTCATAATTTAAACTATTTATATCTTCAGCAGTGACGCAAAAAGAATATGAGGGAAAAATCAAGGTATCGCAAGAGAGACAGATTAGTCAGTAAGCAAGCACAGGAGAAAAAGACAGTGCAGCCAAAGGCAGAGCTGCTGGGGAACTTAACAGAGGCAGCAGAAACCCAGGATGTGCTAGAGATAAGTGTCTAACAGGGAGGGAGAAAGGAAATAGAATGGGTTTTTTTGGTCGTTATTGTTCAACACTGAAAGACACCAGGTTTCAGACAGAATACTTAAAAACATTAAAACGTTGATTAATACTTTTGTTTTAAGTGAAACTGTAGGTCGTTTCACAGAACATCTGCAAACCAGTGGAAACATGAACAGAATCCTTAAAGCAGATCTTCCAATATTAGTCACTGGCAACTGCCAGTTCATTTAATTTTCTATACGCTGACCTTAAAATAACTTTAAATAACTTCTTGTAAAATTATACTGGTTTTCTCACTTTCTGTAAGGAAAAGGCACCCTAACTTCCTTGAGTTAGGGCATGAAACGGCTTTCAGAATATCTAAATGTACTTAATAAACATGTATTATCTCATGCAAATGATATGCCATAAAGTTGGACACACCTCTAATATTCCACTAATTTCACTCTAAAAAGCAGTTCTCTGAACAGAAATAAATTCTCAGCTATCTTCATGCTCATTGTTTCTTTATTGAAGTCGACAGAGACTTGACAAAGAACTACACCCCTTAACACCTACTAAGGTAACTTCACTAGACATCCAATATGGTATCATACTAGATGCAAATGTATATAATACCTGAGCTTCTAGAGTGTTATATTACAGTAATTAGTAAATGTCATGATCAATAAACATGTAAAACTCAGGAGATTTCTTCTGCACAAAAAATAAAAAGAGAAAAAAGTTAAAAATGAAGAGATTATAGAAAAGAAATTACAAGGTACCTTTTAAAGGAAGAAAGGCATGCTGAAAAAAAAATCTCAAATTCCTTGGATACGGTTTGAATATACAAAAATAACCCCACATATTATCTTTTCTGCTTGCTAGAGAACACACGCTTCTCATAGCAAAGCTGTATTCACTTGTGATTACTGAAATAATACGTATGAAAAACAGTGTCATGAGGGGAGAGAAATGGAAAACCTGATTGCACTGAATTCAACATGAGAAATGCTATTCACCACAGTCTGCCCAGATTCTCTCTTTTAAATCACAATAATGCCAGCGTTCAACTCCATTTGTTAGTAAGTTTTTCTGATTAGAAACATCAGACATCAACTGGGAGTTTAAAGTTTTATTTTATGATATTCGTAAGGATTATTTGAAAAAATAGATTATGTGCTCCAACAGCAGCACATTTACATATTAGGGAAATGAGTGGCATCGGCAAACTGCCCTGGTGTTGCACAGGGATCCACAGATGTGGCAACTTCTCTTTACATGAATTCTGATAACTGACTATGCCTGTTTCTCATGCGATTTTCACCTGAAAGTGTGAATTACTTTCAGAAAGAAAGGTTTATATTCTCATTTCACCAGGGAAGAAACTGCCCCACTAATTTGCTCAAGGTTACACAGATAATAAAAAGTTCATTTTGTCATAGAAGTAGGAATAGCTTAAGAGGAATTGCATGCATTTAAGAAAAAGTTGAAGTTTATCAAAAGGCATTGAAAAAGACTTCCATAAGCAAGGTGAATTAATATATACATATACAAAAAGTAAAGTAACTTGCCAATAATAATACTTACATCCAAATATAGGAAATCACTAGGAAATCAAAGAGAAATTCACTTCAATTAAGGTGATGTCCCTGGCTGCTAACCACAAATACTTCAGTCTGTATCAACCTCCAAGGCAAGTCAGATACACCACCAGAATCATTAGTTGCCCTAAAGAAAATGAAATACTCCAACAGGCAGAAAAGCTTGCTGTCTGCATAGACCCTTGCGGTCTGAACAGATACACAGATATATATAACTACACATCTTACTGCTTAGCTACATTTACTTCAGTGGAGCTACAATTTATAATTGGAGACCTACACAAAATATGTTCCCATAGTTAAGTTTTTACAGTGAAGTAATACCTACCTTCAGGCAGAAGATTTTTCACATGAGTACCATAAAAGATGGGTGACTATGCCAAAAAATAATTATTAATTTGAGGTGAAAAAATAATGATTTTAAAAATAAATCAGTCTTCCCTTGACCTGTAGCCAAGCCTAAAATTTGGAAAAAAAGCAGGTTGTCTATTTTGTTACATTGTTTTTTCAGTGTTTAATGCAGTTATGTTTGTACAAAGCCAGTGAATTCAAACAAACAGGCTGTAGCCCGGTACTTAAAAACAAAGTGCATTTTCATGAACAGAGCTTTCCTTTCCATAAAGCAATTTCAGTTTTAGAATCATAGAATTCTGCTTAGAAGACATCTTAGGAAATAAACAAGGTCAACTTCCCACCCAAAATAGTCAACACTTGTGGTGGGTTGACCTTGGCTGGATTCCACACACTCACATTAACCCGATCTATCACTCCCCTCCTCAGCTGGACGGGGGAAAAAAACTCTGATGAAAGGCCCATGGGTTGAGGTACAGACAGGGAAAGATCACTCACCATCACTTACAAAACAGACTCCATCCAGGAGGTCATTTATTGCCAATCAAATCAGAGTGGGGTAATGAGAAATAAAAACCAAACCTTAAAACTCCTCCTCCCGACCCCCTCCCTTCTTTTTTGCCTTAACCTCACTCCTGATTTTCACTAGCTCCTCCCTGCCAGCAGCACGGGACAAGAAATAGGGGTTGCAATCTGTTCATCACACTGAGTCTCAGCTGCTCCTTCCTCCTTACAAGAGTACTCCTCACACTCTTCCCCTGCTCCAGCGTGGGGTCCTTCCCACAGGAGACAGTTTTCCATTAACTTCTCCAATCTTGGTGCTTCCCACAGGCTACAGATCTTCACAGACTGCTCCAGCATAAGCTGCCCATGAGACCACAGCCTCCTGCAGGCATTCCCCTGCTCTGATGTGAGGTTCTCCCTGAGCTGCAGGTTGATACCTGACCCACTGTGGACCCCTTGCAGAGGCACAGGCTGCTTCTCCATGGTCTGTATAACAGGCTGCAGGGCAATCTCTGCTCTGACGCCTGGAGCAGCTGCTCGCCTCCTTCCTCACTGACCTTGGTGCTTGCAAAGCTGCTTCTATCATATCCTCATTCCCCTCTTCCACCTGCTGTTGCCCAGCAGGTTTTTCCCCACTTCTTAAATATGTTATCACAGAGTGTGTCTTAGAGCTGGATGGCATTGGCACTATTGGACACAGGGCAAACTTCCAGCAGCTTCTCACAGAAACCCTACTGCCAACAAAGCCTTGCCAGGTAAATCCAATAAAACTGCATGCAAACCAGCCTGCTTAAGACTTGATCTAGGCAAGTCTTGAGAACTGCAAAATAAAAGACCTGAATTCACACCAGGTATTCAAGGCAGGAATTGTACCTACCTCCAGCTTCAGGAATGTATTCTATTTTTAAATCTCTTAATTTTCATGTCTAGAACATTCAGTGGATGAGAATGTGTTATGAAGTAAATGGCCTCACAGTAAAATACATTTTAGTCATCAAGCCATTTTCTCCTCTCCTGCTTTATTAAATTTATATCTAAATTTTCTTCATGGCCTCCAGTCTCCTTCCACCCCAGGTCCTTTCCTCTGCCATTTAACATTTTCCTTCCCCACATCTTGGAATACTTAGAAGTAACATACATTAACAGATATTCTGGATACTGCAAGCACATTACCCACATTTCTGTGAGTGTGTGGCACTTGTGGTGCCTCAACAGTAGTTAACGCTGCTACACTCCATCTGGAGGCTCTTAAAGTGATCCTTACAGAAACAGGAACCTAACCCCTTCTGCAGCCTGGTTTTCACCTCCTGTTTGGCAAAGAGATATAATTTTCTTTTCACATTCAAAAGGAAGAAAGCAACTTTGAACACTGCCTCTCACTCTAGCTTTGACATGAGGATAGAGCACTTCCCAGCCACCAGGAACTCAAACATAAAGGCAGCAGATGTGAAGGAAACCACACTGTTTAAAAACAGAAATCACATTCCTAGTTCAAACAGAAAGCAAGCCCCTTATCCTCCAATTATGTAAAATTATCACCCCTGTGTAAAAGGATTCTGGACAAAGATTCAAAAAACAAATGTGCAAATATTTGCCATTTACTTCTACATTATGGTGACAATAAAGAAATTACAACAATACAGAATATCTACCTTTCACATTTATGATTGTGCCTACTTAATTTCTAGGCTAGATTCTCCACCACTGGATTATTGTTGTGACACCCTTCAGTACAAGACTGGAAATTATCCCTAAATGACAATTTGTGATAATGCTTTTAGTTTTTCTTGAGAAATTTACTTCTTCATAAACATATCTATTCTTGTCACTAACTACATGAAGTATGGCAGTATTATTTTCACATTGATTTAAGTCAAGAATGATTTTCTGCTGCCCTTAGGCTGACTTCCCTCCACCAAAAGTTAACATTCTTTTTCTTTTCCTATAGAATTGCTTTAATGCTCAGAATCTGCACTTTGCCATTATA
>JBCJKH010063873.1:0-31360 GCA_039877255.1 Loriculus beryllinus
GCAAACCTGCCTGCCCTAAGACCTCAGGAATAATGGCACAACTCTAAAATGGCAGGAGGAGCTAGATTAATAATTTAGGATGTGAAGCATGAACAGATTTCCCTTATTCTCAGTGCCACCTTCTCAGAATGCTGTTTGAGGCTCCTCGCTCAGGCAGGATGCTCACACTACCATCACTACAGCAACAGACTCACAATTTCAAGCGTTAGCAAAATGATTACCTCATTTGCATTCACTGTTTCTCTTGGTTTGCTAATGATAG
The DNA here is from genome assembly GCA_039877255.1 of Loriculus beryllinus. Classification (NCBI taxonomy): domain Eukaryota; kingdom Metazoa; phylum Chordata; class Aves; order Psittaciformes; family Psittacidae; genus Loriculus; species Loriculus beryllinus. The sequence goes on from JBCJKH010063873.1 coordinate 263, forward strand.
AGCAGTGCTTTTCCATAGTGGAAATTACTCTCCCTGAGAAAGGGTTGTGTATCAACAACAAATCAGGGTATGTGGTTCTTTGTGATGTAGTTGGCTATACACAAAAATAATTTCATTTTACACTTGTATATGTGTCATGAAATATTTTTTGCATATGATATGGTGCAGCATGTCACTCAGCATTATTTTCTTTGAGGCTACACAATTTCAGTGTGGGCTTTTAGGTTTTGTGGGACGTCTAATGGATATCACCAAGTAAGCATTTTACTAGTCCATTAATTTCTCTGCATTTAAATGGGACTTAAGAATGGTTAAGAAGTATAAGTACTCTAGGAATGTCTCCCAAGTCTGAGGTGGTGTCTTTGAAGGCTATCCCTCTCTTTCACCTTTACACGTCCATGAAAAATGAGGATGAATGATACAAATTGTGATCTTCAAGATCTAATGCCCTCAACTTACCTACGGAAGACAACTATAAATTTATTTTCAATGTGTTTTACCTGGAGATGTTTTGTTGTGTGGTGTCCTGCAAGGCTAATTTGATCTGCCAGGATATAGCTTAAGCACCCATCATGATACCAGAGCATTATCATCACTTTCTCTTTTAATTTAGATGCATTCACTTCTGGTCATCTCTGTATGCATACTGAAAGCCTGGGAAACTGCAGGGAATGTTCCTACATCTTTCTTTGCTGCTCAGAGATGCAGCATGTGCTCTCTGGGGTCAGGAGACAAAGCAGTGCCTGCTGAGCATGCCTCCTGCTGAGCACTGCTTTGCCAGCAGCTGGACTCCTTTAAGTGTTTAACTTGCTGAATTTATACATTTCTAATGCAAAGCATCAAGGAGGTAGCTTCAGGTCAGTGATCAAAGTTGGTGAGGAAACCCAGCCGAGAGCTCCTCAACTTTCCACATGGTCTGAGAGTCTACACCGCCCTGCTATGCAAGACTATACTCTGAATACACTCACAAATGCCATGAACTTACCCATTAAACCAATCTCTAGCAAATTAAGCACCAGAAGGATATGCTATATATGCATAAGCTGCGAAGCTGTAGGGGAGCAGGGTGACAGCATGGCATAGCAGCCCAGTGCCCTGGCCCAGGACTCACTGCAGCAGGAGATGGGCATCACTGCCAGCAGCCACCCAGAACCACAGCAAAGGGGTCCTGTCAATGGGAACTTCCAAATTAATCTTCACTGAAAGTGACTGTTGTTGCTGCCACAGATGGCCTTCCCTCTCAGCTATGCCAGCAGCTCTGCATGGGCGAGGATGCCCTAAGTATAAATGATCTTGGAGGTGAAAAGAGCTGCTGTCATGCTCCTGACCCTTTCAAGAGATGGATGGAAAAGAGAAGAGAAAAAGCTCCTGGCAGTGGGAGCAGAACTGTCTACGTAAAGGCAAAGAGACAAAAGGTTAGGGAGGGTGCTGCTGTCATGCAGAAGATGGAGATGCAACAGAGATGAAGACAACAGCTAGCATGTGCCAAACAATGAAGGAATATCCCGTGAAACTTAAGCAGATTAAATGACAAAACCAGAGGGCCATAAGAGAAACAAGAGTGCTCCTGGTAGCTAACAATATCCACCACTACAATGCTGGTGTTTCCCAATCATGGGATGAGGCCTGCAGCACAGGGACAGCATGAAGAGCTGGTACAGCCACCGGGTAGGGGACACAGCTTTGCTGTTGCACGTCAAACCACTAATGCAGTGGCTACAAGCACACCAGCCCTACTTCATAGAGATGGCCATTGCATGGCAGAACATCCCACATGGAAATAAATACAGAGGGCCTTCTGAGACTCCTTCATATACTGCCGTTTTGCTGTGTTAGTAGTCATAAAGCAGGGGAATAACATAACTGCACAGACAAACAAACTACTTTAATTTCTTTCAGCAATTCAACTCTCTGGTTTTCTTTCCTTTCTTTACTCTCCCTCTCAAGAGTGGGTGAGCATTTGTTAAGTTTGGCTTTGAACACAGGAAAACATTGGTTGGTAATAACTCTCCTAAATTGCTTTTCTTGGCAAGCACTTTGTGCCAGCCATCCTTGGTTCTGCTGTTAGGAGATGACTCTGAAGCTAAGAAAACACACACACATGCAAAGTCTTCAGTAATTATATGTGCAGTACCTGCTTTTTAATGCACTGCAGTGTAATTACCTTTTTGTCAGCACAACTTCATTCTGCACAGAACAGCTGAAATCCCTAATTACCAACTGCAGTAGCAAAAGTCTCCCATTTGCTCTGGAGAAAGCAGTATCATTAACCCGAATCATTACATGCCGCTTGTCAGGCAAGGACTATAGAAATTTCACCTGCATTCATAGGTTTCCTTCAGTGGAAAAGTAAACACCACAGTCTGCATGATACTGAAAAAACTCAATCCCCAAGGGGAAAACCCAACAAGCTGACCCAGACAAGAATCTCACCAAAGCCAAACTGGGCATGAAAGATTTGCCAATGGATTTCAGGGTTTAGGCTTACATAATGAGAAATGCAATTTTCTTTAAGAGCAAGGGACAGAGTCTGGAATATTGCATGCATCAGATAAGGCTCCCAAAGGGCCAGGCCCAACTGGGGCATAATTTGAGCCCAAACAGTAGCATAGCACATTGTGGCTCTTATGAGCTGCCAGAGTGCCCTGTGTGTGAAAAATCATGCAACTTTCCATAGCCAGCTGTGTGCTTGTAGCAAAATCTCAGACAGATTTCAATTTACCTATTTATGTTCTGTCCAGTGAACACCTCTGCAAGTAGCTGAGGAAGAAAATACATGCAGTATAAACTAAGTGCTATAACAACTCAGCTGAAAGCTAAGGTTTAAAACTAGCTCATCGCTATCTGGCTCAGAGCTATGCTTCTTTGTGTTTCTCTGTGCTTACCTTCTCTACGTGTCTTCCTCAGAAGAGGACAGTTTTCAGCACACATTTGCACAGGGCCCTGTGTGTTGGGATGCTTTCATAAATAATGTTATAGCAATTTCTAATGTCAAGCTTTTAATAGAAAGAAATTGAGGTGACCACTCGCCAAAGTAGCGGGTGAATTTCAGAGGGACAAATATCTTATGACTTTTCCAGAGGATATATATTTTAAGGGGAAAAAAGAGCTTTCAATGTCACTGTACCTATTTCATATTTCAGCGAGTATCTTATGTTTCCAGGAAAGTGGCTTGCAGAATAATCATTTTTAACCAATGCAAGAAGATATTTTGTAGAAAGCAAATTTTGAATCAAAGTATCTGAATAACAAAAATTATTAAAATCTGTGTAGGGCTTTTCAGATTAAACATGGTCAGGAATTTATAAGATAGGTAACATACAGGTTCTCACCGTTTGAAAATTAGGCATTAGGACATATGTGGACTCTAGGCATCAACCCTATAGTGCAGCTAGCTATACTTATTTGGGTACCATCATAAATGTGTCTCTCTAGAAGTCCCTGTGCACTTTGTGAGTTGTTAAGTCACAGATGTATGGATATCCCCTGCAAACATCAGGGAATGTATCACTATAATATCCAGGGATAGGTATATGTTCTTTAGTTTTTGTAATCTTGCTTCATGCATTTGAATAGCAAGTGAATTTCAGAAGCCAGCGCATGGATTCAGATATGAACCATGCAGATGCTGAGCATTTGAAGAATTCCTCAGTTTACTATGCAGAAGTTCTAGGCAAACTTAAACGCTATGAGAGTCAACCATTTCTCTGCCAGGAGCTCTACTGTAACATGAGGCTGTCAGGCAGCCACAGAAGGTGATCCTAATAAATTACATTTTTATGCTAAAATACCCACTTTCTCCCCTCTTTCCAGAAACTAAATAGTGAGATAAAGCAATGACGAAATTTTTAGCAACTTCTGAGCAGATTTAATTAAGGAAACTCAATTTTATTGCAGACAGACTGTCCTATTTAATCTCCCACTCAGTTTTCCTTCTCACTGCAATTTTGTTCAATTAAAAAAAGACAAACTGGAATGCCAATTAAATGCCTTTTGAAACAACAGCCACATTTTCTGACACCTGTTACAAATATGCATGAACTGACACATTTGCAAACTAACTTCAGTGTTTCTGCAGTGGCTGCTGCGTTCTGTGTCTCAGAAAAGCAGAGAACATCAGCCACTCTCGCAACATCTGCATTGAAGTACTGTGAGGCGGGAGAAAGCAGAGGGGTTTCCTAAAGCAGGCAAGAAGGAGCCATGGACTTTAGGTTTCCAGTGGCTTGAAGAGAGAAAAGAAATAACCTTCTTGTCTCCTGATGTTTCAGGGGCCCTATTAGTTACTCATTTGCATTGATCTACACCAGACAGAAACTCACCAGGAACCATGATCCAGCTGCCCTCTGCCAACCCTCTCACTGTTCTCACAACCCTCAAACCCAAAGAAGCCTTCTTAGCCTTCCTCTTCCTCCTCATGTGGCATTCCTTCTGCACTGAGCAATCTTCTTGGAGAGGAAAAACTTTATGCTTCATAGTAGTGAGAAAGATGATGTGTTTCCTCTCTGAGTAGTCAGTAACTGGATGCATGTGAGGTTTCAGGGTAAGACAAAACCAATATAAAGCCAGATGCTCCTGGAAATAATACTAATATTCTTCTCTGAGAAAGCGTTCAGTTAATGGGCTCCACAAGCTTATAGCAAGACTTCTGCAGTTTAAACTGCGTGGTAGCTCCAAGGATGTATTATTCAGCCACTTGGAGAAGGACAGAGGTTAAATCTAAGGAGGCACTTTAGAGTGGTTATTTCTAACTTGAAACTCTCCCCCAGCCTTTCTCTCTGTGTAGCCACACAAATGAAGGCATGAGGCAGGAAGGCCTAGGGGTGTTGTCAGGAATAAGGAGGTGGAGGATACAGCAGTGGAGGGGGCACTGCTCTGGCCTCTGCTCTGGACACAACCATTAAACTGCCCCTGCTTTGCAGACAGAGTCTGCTAGATGAATCATCCCCTGAACTACCCAAACCTTGCCAGCCAGTTTAAAATAAGTTTGCTGACTTAATAAATTCACTCTTTCTGCAATTCTGCTCACTGCTCTCTAGCACCCGCTTCATGTTTTTCACCCGCCTCGCTGGTGGAGGCTTTGTGCAGCCGCTTCCACCTCTGCAAAGCAAGTGGAAGCATTAATAAGTCATTAGTAAGGAATCAGACTTGGTATGAAGAAAACACTGCTTATTCTGTAGTAACTGCTCACAAACCAGGCCCTACACCAGCTTAATTATGCCAGCACTGACACTGCTAAAAGGCATAATGATGTCTTTCCTCCTAGCAGGCTATTTTTCTTCTGTGCTCTTTTTCTTACCTTTTGCTCTATTTTTTCTCATGTCTCTCTAAAATATCTGGATACTTTAGCAAATCACACAAAAAATATTTTATTTTATTGCATTTTTCTTCCACAAATGTTAGGAAATAATTTCTCACTTTTCTAAGCTATGCTTGGCAACAAAGATTATTCCTTTCAGTGGAGTACCAAATACAATCTGTTTTACTTTGTAAATATGTAGGTTCGTTTGGTTTTGCCTGACTTGAATATTAGTAGAAGTTATGGGACATTGTTCTTTCATCTTGCAGAAAGGAACTAAAATTATTTTTTTGCCCTGTTCTTCACCAAGATGAAACAGAATTTACAACATTTTCCATGGAAGACAAGAAACACAAGGTGGGAAGAAGGGAAAAGAGCAGCAGGAAAAGGAGGAAAAAACAGATTAAAAGAAAGGAAAGGAAATGGGAAGGTAAGACATTCTCATTTGAGAAGTTCTTGTTGACTTTAACTGCAGCTGAACTTGTTATTTTGGTGTAGACTTCATATATCTCATCTGATGGAGTCATCACTTTCTGTGTATATACATGCTAACACAGGGTCTTATAGTCAAAAGAACAGGGATGAGTGGTAGAAAATTAGAATTTAAGTCCATCTGCTCACAGCATCCCACACAAGGGGCTTGATTCCCTACAAATTCAATCAGTACTATGTTGGAGCAATGCATATTATGAACACAGATTGTGGCAGCTCCGACCTGAAAGGCTGAGCATGCCATCATGAAACCATTAATAATTTAGGGCATCTGCTTGTAAAGTGGCAGCCTGCTGAAACAGGTGGAGGACCTGAGGGTTGCACAACTCAGATGAGTGCTCAGGTCCTTTAAATACTACCTCTTCCAGAATCAGTCTCTCTCCAAAACTAGGGATTTCATTTTGCAGCCAGTATTTCTTTTTCTGTGAAAGTCTCCTTGAAATTGATACATGCCTCAGTAGGGTTCTGGTGAAGGAGCAAACATTTCCCCAAGAAACTCTTCTTGAAGTAAAGCTAAATTTGAAGCACATATTCAACAGCTCTTTGCACAGGAAGATGAAGCATTCTGTCCTGTCTTTAAATCTGAAAAAACAACACAAAAAATATCAACCCGAACCCATACTTCCTCAGTGGTTCTCTGCACTCCTTGCTTCTGTAATTTTCATTTTTTGCTAGCTTTCTTAATGCCAATCAGATTTTCTGAAAGTAGATGTTTGTATTGATGGCATATACAGTTCTCCCCCTGCCTCCAATAGTTAAGCTACACTGCACATCTGCTTAGTGCTTCAAGCTCATATCACGGCATCACTCCATCTTCAACCACCTGCAGCTGCAATACTGCTGATCAAGCAATCTAGCTTGTTCTTTCCTAGGTAGGTCTTCAAGGCAGAATGTGCCTCTGTATTATGTTTGAACAGCACCCAGCACAAGTTTACCCACTCAAGTCCCCAGACTACATGCATATAAAAGTCTCCCAAAGTCTGAAAATAGTGAACATAGAAAGATGTTCCACATGACTTTTTATAAACTGTTAAGTTAAAACCTATTTTGTCTGCTGTAGGCAGAGCCTTAAAATATCTAACCTTAGCTAGCTCACATACTGAGCTGTGTGCTACACACTAGTCCACAGCAGTAGTAATTTCAGAGAACAGAAATAAAACTCTACCAAAACAAAAGCTCACATACAGTTCCTGACATACTACATTAATGATCTATGCTACTCAAAACCAACCAAAATTGTTCATAGTCCTTGACATGAAGCCTTCTGCCTGCACTGATGTCTAGGACTGCTTTAAAAGGTCATTTGCAAACCCTTTGGCATTGTCAATTTATGCTGTAAATCTTTGATGTATAGAACACGTCAAAACAATAAGTTTCAGGATATGAGGGTGACCCCACAGGTCCCCAGTACCTCAATTTCTGCTAAGTTTGAGATGTTCTTGCTGAAGCAGATAGGCCTGCAGCATTACGCTATGAGTCCTTGTTGTACTTCGAGACCTTAACATGCCTTTCACATCTCCAAGAGGAAAGAAGCATAGAAGAAGAGACTTGCGATCCACAAAGCAATTTGTAGATGAGCTCCTGCTTTGCTCAGGTCAATAGCTGATGAAAGCTGCAATTACAAGAGCTTGCTTATTAAAAAAGCTTGCTTCAACCTGTACATGTTTAAAGGGGGCTTTACCTCAGCCTGACAAGCTGCCTGTAGTTGCCTTGGTGCACATTTTTCATTTGAGTGTTTGACATAGGTAGGGATCCAATATACTGTATACATGCTTTTGTCCATACCACCACCACAACAGTAAGGAACCACTTATGGGTAGCAGACAAGCAGTTAAGAAGTGACTTTTGTAGCATTTTTTATTTTGTTACTGAGGTAAATATGACCATTACTGAAGCAAACAAAATGACACGTTTGTTTCCATAATCATAGAATAGTTAGGGTTCGAAAGGACCTTAAGATCATCTAGTTCTAACCTCCCTGCCATAGACAGGGACACCTCCCACTAAACCATGTCACCCAAAGCTCTGTCCAACCTGGCCTGGAACACTGCCAGGGATGGAGCATTCACCACTTCTCTGGGTAACCTGGTCCGGTGCCTCACCACCCTCACAGAATTTCTTCCTTATATCCAACCTAAACCTCCCCTGTTTAAGTTTGAGCCCATTAGCCCTTGTCCTCTCACTACAGTCCCTGATGAAGAGTCCCTCCCCAGCATCTCTATAGGCCACCTTCAGATACTGGAAGGCTGCTATGAGGTCTCCACGCAACCTTCTCTTCTCCAGGCTGAACAGCCCCAACTTTCTCAGCCTGTCTCCATACAGGAGCTGCTCCAGTCCCTGATCATCCTCGTGGCCTCCTCTGGATTTGTTCCAACAGTTCCATGTCCTTTTTATGCTGAGGACACCAGAACTGCACACAGTGCTGCAAGTGAGGTCTCACAAGAACTGAGTAGAGGGGCAGGATCACCTCCTTGGACCTGCTGGTCATGTTCCTTTTCATGCAGGCAAAAAACCTAACACAGCGATTAAACATTTCCCCTGCTTAGCTACAGAAATTCCTGAACATACACATATATTGCCTTTAATTGGACGACTTACACAGGCTTCATAAGATGTTAATGCATTATTTAAGCCACCTATTTACCACAATAGTTCAACCATCTGTTTCTCCTGTGCTACTTAAACACATAGAACTCTCCCCCTTCTTATAAAAACACAGCTTTATTTTAACAAGTCTCTCCTGAAAACTCCCCTCTGCTGCAATACCTACAAAAGCTCTCAGAAGGATGTAGATTGCTGCTATGCCATGATTGTTTATTATTTCACAGTTGCAAGATTGTGAAACAGATCCTTTGGGAAACTATGCTGAGGCATAAGGAAAATAAGGAGGTTATGGGTGACAGCCAACATGGCTTTACTAAGGGCAGATTATGCCTGATACATGTGGTAGCCCTCTATGATGGGCTACAGCACTGGTGGATAAGGGGAGAGCACGCAACATCAGCTACCTGGACTTGTGCAAAGCATTTGTCACTGTCCTGCATGACATCCTTGTCTCTAAATTAGACAGACACAGATTTGATGGCAGGACCACTTGGTGGATAATGAATGGGCTGGATGGTCACGCTCAGAGTTGGAGTCAATGGGTCAATGTCTAAGTGGAGATCAGTGACAAGTGGTGTCCTTCAGGGGTTGGTGTTGGAAGTGGCATTGCTCAGCATCTTTGTTGGTGACACAGACAGTGGGATTGACCTCAGCAAGTTTGCTAACGACACCAAGCTTGGTGCAGTCAACACGCTGGAGGGAAGGGATGCCACCCAGAGGAACCATGCTTGAGAAGCGGGCCAATGCCAACCTCATGAAGTTCAACAAGGCAAAGTACGAGGTTCTACACCCAAGCACAAATACAGGCTGGGAAGAGACTGGATTCGGAGCAGCGCTGAGGAGAAGTACTTGGGAGTGTTGCTTCACAAGAAGCTATTTACCTTTATTCCTCATATGTCATAGATTCTCAAAAGTCAGTAAATATTAAGGTTTCAATCAGTAAAGTAATGAAGTCCCAGAATACACCTTTTTTGCATATATCTATTGTACGGTACACTCTTCAACTGCATAAACAGGTATTTCCTACAGCTCTGTTACACCAATCAGTACACATAACTGCTTATGAAACAGGCAGCTGTACAGCTGCACTGTACTTATATACAGTGAGACTCAGGATTCCTTGGATAGAAATAGATGGCTCATTAACTGGTCTGCTAAAGTTGGCTTCCTATTAATTAAATCTAAACATACTCCTCTTGTACTGTAGGTCACATACTGCTCTCTTATACAGGGCAGACAGCTTTTGTTCCCTGTGGAAATGCTGAAATGGCATAATAAGTTAGGGCTAGGTTGACAGTCAGTGTCCAGACTGGCTTTTGCAAACAAAGTGCAGGCTGTACTGTGGTGGGTTGACCATGGCTAGACACTAGATTGCCACCAAGCTACTCTATCACTCCCTTCTTCAGCTGGACATAGAAAATAGAATGAAAAGCTCAAGGGTTGATATAATGACATTATAATGACATAATAATGGAGATCACTCACCAATTACCATCACAGGCAAACTGGACTCAGGGAAATCAGTTTAATTTATTGCCAGTCAAAAGTCAAAGCTGGGTAATAAGAAATAAACCCCAAATCTTGAAACGTCTCTCTCCTACCACTCTCTGCTTCCTGGGGTCAACTGTACTCCAAGTTTCCCTTCCTTCTCCCTCCTGATGGTGCAGGTGAACAGGGAACAAGGGTTGTGGTGAATTCATCACATGCTGTCTGTGCTGCTCCTTCCTCTTCACATTCCTCCTCTGCTCCAGTATATGGTCCTCCATGAACAGCTCCAGTGTGTCCCCCTCACACAGGGTGCAGTCCTTCAGGAAAAGACTGCTCCAGCATGGGTCCCTCACAGGGTCACCAGTCCTGCAGCAAACCTGCTCCAGCGTGGGCTCATCACTTCTGCTCCTAAGTCCTACCAGGAGCCTGTTCTAGCACAGGCTCACAGGACCCTTCATGCATCCCTCCGCACTGGTACAGGGTCCTCCATGGGCTGCAGATGGAGACCTGCTCCATCATGGAACTCCATGGGCTGCACCACAAGGCTGCAGGAGAGCCTCTGCTCTGGTGCTTGGAGCACCCCCTCCCTCCTCCTGCACTAAAGCTGGGTTCTGCAGAGCTGTTTCTCCCACATAAACTCACTCCTCACTCTGGCTGCAGTTGCTGCTGCACTTTTTCCTCTTCTTGTGTTATCCCAGAGGCGCTACCATGGATGCTGATGGGCTCAGCCTTGGCCACCAGTGGGTCCATGAGTGAGCCAGCTTGCATGGGCTCTTTCAGACCTGGGGGAAGCCACCCCTGTAGCCACCCCCTTACTCCCCCCAAACTCTGCCATGCAAACCACATGAAGCACAGCTGGTGTAATATCTCATCTGAAAGCAAGATTGTGGAGGAGTACTACTCTGTCAGTCCAGGATATGAAAGGGTTAGTGTGCCCCTGAAGGAGAGAGAATAAGGAATTTGGGAGTGCCAGACAAGAAAAAAAAGTTAGACAGAGCCAGACTCTGGAGCAAGCACTGGCAAGAACTGATTTTGCACACTTAAGAAACACACCTATGTACAAGAGGCATGTCAGCAGTGTCAGAGGCTAGCTGGGCTACACAATGCCTGCTAATCTCAACTTGGTCACGCTTCACACTTTTGTTAGAGAAAGGAATATCTGCACATAGTTACTAGAACAGAGCTGTAGCACAGGGTGGGCCTTGGGTGTCGTCTAAGGCTTCAGAACTGTTCTCTAAAACACAGCTACTTTGAGGTCTCCTCTCTGAGCAGTCACAGAACTGGGAAGCCAAGGCCTTCAAAGTGAAACATAAAGCCAAACAGTTAAGCAAGAGACATACAGGAAGGCAGAGATGCTAGTAAACTGCACTATCGAAACTCCAAGTGTTTTCCAAGCCCACTTTGAAAGTGAGCAGCAACAATGAGAGATTTGCCTGAGGAAACTGTTGCCAGGACAACTTCAGTGGATTTTACCAGCAAATTACTCCCAAGAGTGAACAGATGATTGGAAGGACTATGCCTGGGGACAGCTGAGGGATTACACCAGACACTTCCCAAGGGAACTGTATCAAACTAATTACAGAGGGAATAGCTGCACTCTAATAGCTACTTTTGGTTAAAAAAAAGTTGTTGGAGAAAGAAATGTGGGCAAGTTGGGTAAGGGGAGAAACCAAGATGATCCAACTCTCTGGAATACAGATGATACTGGGGGGTATTGTTTTATCACCTTCTAATTCAATGATGAATAAGGAGTCCACAAGTGAGAATGGTTTTCAGATGCTGCTTCTGCCTCCATCAGTTTCCTATTGCACACCTTGCATATAGCATCCTGCTTTCATGAGGATTCAGGGGATACAGATTCACCAGGAAAAACTGCCTGCTGCCTTGCAAGAACATACTGAAACTGGAAAGACATTTCAAAGATGGTATTATTTAGAGCACAGTTCCCTGGGGAACATGCAATGTATTTTCTCATAGATGCAAAGACTGACAGTCCCTGGTCAGTTTTGCTTGCACAGAAAGAACTGAGAAAGTCTGGATAACTTTGTTTCAGACTAGAAACTAGAGAAACATGAACAGGAAAGGTTTAGATCAGCTCTGATCCCATCCATCTTCTACTCCTGAAATTATAGGATAATTTCCATAGCAAAATAAAGATGCAGCAGCCATAACCCATCATTTCCTTGGGGAATGGGTGAGGAGTCAGATTCCAATCTCATTTAGTGATAAATCCAGAGTAGCTGGCAAAGCAATTGCCCTCAATCAACTATACAGATGTGGCAAAACTGTCATCTTATAAGCTTGAACACGACTGTTGCTTGGGGGTAGAAAGAAAAAAAGGGTTGGGAAACACCCTAAAATTATGCTTTAGGCAGCAGCAAGATACAGCCAATTAAACACAGATACACTAAAACTTGGCATAGCTCCATGTACTCTAATAATAGGTCACAGGTATTTAAGAAACCAGGGACAGATGTAGATTTAAAGTATATACAAGTAATTTAAGTTTTTAGAATTTCTTCCTGAAACTTAAATGCTTATGAACAGACATTATGGGGAGAGAAACCAGAATATTTGCACTATTGTGGTATACCCATAAAAAAATAATAAAGACTTTAAAAAAGGACCAAAAAACATTCAGGAAAGCAGTAGCTGGACAGCCCATTTCAATGCCTAAATACATGCAAGAACCTGGCTGTAACATCTGACAATAGAGGCACGTATTGCTTCCTGCCCTCCCTATAAAAACAATGAACATGACAGTCTAAAGAGTTAACTATGGGTGGCTACTTAAAACTAGACTCATGTACAAATGTCTGTACATTAAGCAGAAGGGATCTTAAGGACACAGTTTTCTTAGACTTCAAGCTCCAAGAACATATATCCAAGAAGTCCAAGAATATGAAAGTCTTCCTTTCTAAGAGGCATGGATTTCTTGTGTCTGCATACAAAGGCAAAGTATCTGAAATGCCTTCAGAGCTCAGATAGTACAAGCTGTTCTTCACGGAATCCCAGGCATCAAACTCGTATGAGATCATATATTAGGAGCTTACAACCCAACTGAGTCTCTGGAGTTGCAACCCTTACATTATCATCAACAAACCCAGTAAACACAGAACCTTCTGAAATTCTCTTCTAAAAGGCTATGGACAAACCATATGTAATAACTAAATAATAGCTTATTAATAATTTTAACTCAATTTGAATGAATAGAGCCCCATAGTCCTGCTCTTAAAAACCAGTATTGTGCATTTGCAGTTATTTTAAGGTAGAATCACATCTTAGGTACTGTGAAAAGTATGGTCCTTCTTTGAGCAAGCTACCTTACAGCATGTGTTGTGCTGTAACATAACTTGTATGAAGAAACTCGTCAGGCTGAAAACTAATCTAGCTTACAACAAAACTTCTTTTCAGCAAGCTCACTCACAGCTCTGGATGTGACTACGTAAGTCTAGAGGAGAAATAGGAACACCTAAAAAAAAGGTAAGAAAGCTTATTCCAGCAGCAGCACATTTAAAGCAAAACCACAGTAGTGCTGGGCCACAAGCTCTCTTGGTGACTAAGATGCATGCAACTTGCTTGCTGTGGCCCATGGCTCTCAGTCTTCATGAGCTAGAGCAGCTGAGATTGAGTACCACCACCTCTTCCCAGTCTCAGAAGAGCTGATCTTATCAGCATCTTGGAATCTTGTTTTCAGCTGAGGTAAAAGCAGCCTAGCAATCTACAAGTTTCACTGGTTTGTCTCTGACATTGCTCCATGTGCAGTGTCTGTGTTTATTCCTTTAGATAGCTTTTACTCATTAACTAGCTTTTAAGCATTAAAGGAGGTTAATCTCAGAAGTGCCAAACAATCTTTATTTAAAACCCAATCATCATCCAGTTCTTTAAGTGAAAAGCAATTATACACCTCTCCTGCAGTTGCAAAGTGAGAGTAATTCCTATAAGCAACAGTGTGTAGCAGCTTAATAATTTACTTCAGTTTTAATATTCTCACCAGATTCAGTTCACTACTGAGCAGCTTGCTGTAAGTAACAGCACACTGGCTCCCAGTGCAGTCAATTTTTACTGACTTCTCCACTAAATTCCTCTCCTTTCTTCATTATACCACTTTAGACACCAAGTCATTGCGCTTTGATTCTCCAACAGATAACATGCTACTGATGCTGCAGGGGCTCATGGCAGAGACAAAGTTAAACAAGTGTCACTAGCAGAATGGGAGCAGTTAGGTATGAGCTGTTGCTCCCAAAAACAAGTACTTTCCCTGTTACAGTTCAGTTTGTATTACTTTATGTGATCTGTTAAAATTTGGATATCCTGAATAGAATGCTAGGATGCTTAGGAAGAAGGCTACTTTTGAAGCTCAAAAGGAACATATTTGTCTCTGCTAAGTTGAACAAAGCAGCACTTCTTAGTTGACTTAATGTAAGTGGACAGTGATTTGGATGCAGAAGCTGGTTTCATGCTAGAAGTAAAACACATTAGAACAGAAGTGCACGGCTCAGCTGAATGCATTTGACAAGGCTGTTCTTGTCTTCTCAGTACAGAAACAGGTTCTGTACACCTGACTTTGGGTAGTTCTAGAAGGACATCGTCGCTTTCAATGGGAAAATCAGAGAGAAGAGATTATCTAAACAACTGCTTGTCTAATGCTTTTCATACACCAATTAGGTAAGGAGCTATAGAGTTTCACTCCTTGTTCAGAGGTCATTGCAGAAGGAAGCAGAAACACCAAATGTGAAGCGTCAAGTACAAAGCAAAAGCCTGAAACGTGTTGTTGTAGCAGCAGTTTACACTCAGCAGGAATAAAGCTAATATTTACAAGAAAGCTGGGTTAAAGACAGCATCAGGTTTGACAGCTTATATCAAATATGTAAGTGGTACACTGTGATGGATCAACCTATTCATCTTAAGAGAGCCCTTGATGTCTTGTACTCTTACAGGACTCTGAAAAGTTAAGGCCGTTAAAAAATAAAATCAAACCAAGGAATTTGTAAGAAAAATCCTCATGGATGTGCATGACAGAGAACTCCTGTGGTTCTCCAGAGCTCAACTACTGAATCCATCAATGCATCAGAATACTGACGGCTTTGTAATTACAGGGCAACTAACATAATGGGGCGTGTGCACATATGATCAAACGAGTTCCTCTAGCAACACATCATACTTAAGAAGTATGGGCTTTGCTTCCCATTGTTCCTTTACATAATGTACATGACTACCCACAAGCCTCAGAAGGGCGGTTTGAAAAACCCACCCACAATAAAACCTCTGGCATTCCTCAGGATCACTCTGCGTTTACCTTGACTAAGGTGCAAAATGAGTCACAGTTCCCAGATTACACAGCTCCCAAATCCATCCTTAAGTTTTTTTTCATAAGGATAGAAACTTGCCTTATATTTATCCATTTAACAACTGCGAGTCTCAGACACATACTCCCATCCTTAAAAGGACTTGTGCATACAAAAGAAAAGAGCAAGCAGTCTTGCTGCAGGTGAAGCTGGTTTCCTTTGTGGTTTGGTTTCTTTAAGTTATTCTTTATTTTATAAAAAGATTACACTTTGATCACTCTGCAGCCCCTTAAGAATGATCCAGGGAGATGCAGATGTGATGCTTGTTTTACTGGAGGCCTTCTCTTCCTTCCCCACTTCATTTCCACAAAAAGCCATCAGGCTTTTCACTCCCCTGCTTTGGACTTGCTATAATTCACACCAGAAAAGGCCAGCAGAGGTTAGAAGCTAAATGTGGAAGAGTTTCTCCTGTGCAGCTAACTATTAGCTAGGATAGTCTGGAGGGGCAGAAATAAAATCCACAATACATAATGGCACCGGAGAGCCTGATCTTGAGCAAGGTTCATATGATCCAGCTGTTGACTGTACTTGGACAAAAAGCTCCCTCTGACTCCAAACAGTCCCAAGATATTCTTTACCAGAGAAAGGTGACTTGATTTCATTAAATGACACTGAAGGACTAGAGTATAATCAGTGGGTCCTGGTCCCTGTACGTATAACAGTTGTATAAAGAGAAAGCTGACTCTCTGGGGGAAAATTACTTATGTTATGTAGAAAGCCAGAAGATTCACTTCTATATTTTCCTTATCCACATCAGCCAGACAATACCCATTTCCTCACAGAACAGCTGTGACTAGTCCAGAAAAAGGCCAACTTCAAAATACAGAAAGGATCTCCAAAGTTGTACCTGCTATGAGTGTATTGGCATTATAAGCCTAAAGCTTCAGTACCTTCAAACTAAACCCAGAATAGCCCTGTGACTGGTGTTAGGATCTATCCAATTTGGCCACCTGCATTTGAAGATCCTGTAGGAACACATGAACCAGGTGTACATTTTGGCTAACTAAATCTAACTCAAAGTTTGCTACTGAGGGGATACTGTTCTTCACTAGATACATAAATCAGGAATATACTTGAACTAAAAGCAAGTAAATGCCAAGGAATGACCTCATGTGTCTGGAGCTACCTGGATGGCAGGTGTGGCACCAAGAATTACTCCGAATTTTGGACATCTGCCTTGTTTAACCTCAGCCAATAGTAAAATCCTCTGTCAGCACATTACAGTGCCAACGCAGCAACTGGTTACTTTGTGTTACTTACAGTCATCTGAGGTTACGCTTGTTTACGCAATGTCAAAAATCACTTTTGAAAGGTATCAGAAATTAATCTAGAACACTGAAGCCCTTCTAGAACCTTGCTAAGATAGGGTAAGTGGTTTGTAAAGACAGGCTTATCAAACTCTTAGCTATCAGTTCACATCTTCAAGAAGACTACTTTGTATCTCAAGCGAACAGTTTACAAGATTAAGAGTGGAAGTGTTTCAGGCAGTCTCCTCCCCTTGCAGTGACCACATCACATTGATTCCCCCTGACAACAACAGCAACATGGAAACTATGTAACTGCAACTTACTTGCAACTAGACTCCCACACTTCAGAAAGGCTCAATTCAAGCAAGTACTAAGCCATGTATCTATACAGCACTGTAGCTAAAAAGAAATGCTGGGCATCTGCCATTTACTCAAGGGAAAAAACTATAAAATAAGAAATAATGGTGATAGAAAAATCAAGTACTGCACAGATAGATTGAGCTCAGGCAGTGAGACTGGAAATCAAAGCTGCATGGAAACAGGAAAGCTCCAAAATGTCAACATGCATCTCTTGGTCTTAGGGCAGCTCAAAACAGCCTGTAGGACTGAATGACCCACACAGGGTTGTTTTGCAGGGGTTTACTCTGCTTGATCCAAGAATATGTGTTTGGCCACTAATTAGCTACTAACTTGGGTGACAACCATATATGTTGGGAAAGCTACATCTGAATTGTGTCACTTCCACAGTCTAGCTGAACATCTTGACAGCAAGAGCACTCATCTTTGTACACAGCCATACAAGTTATAAGGTAAGAAACTGAAAGTTTAGAGCACTTTACTTTTAAGCCCTGAAGGCAAAGAAAGCGGGAAAGCAACTCGGACTCACTCTGGTTTAACATTCCCACTGAAGCATTACTAGTATAGCCATTATTGTACAACCCACACCTTAGGTTGTCCACAATATTTAGTGTAGTCAGGCCTTGACAGGAAATAGGAATTCCTTCTTTTTTACTAGAATTTGTCATTTTTCTGGTTAGTCCTTCCACATAGCTGGAAGGACTTGTGCCATTATTCCCTATTCTTGAGAAAATGATATGAAATATATGAAAATACCATCAGATGAGCCTGTTGGTCCGACCCAATACTTGAAGTTGTTACAACAGCTATGCTCTTTGGTGCATGCTTACATTACAGTCATAGAAAACAAGACATGAGGAAGAAACAACAGCTATTACCTATAAGGTTCAGTTACCTGAAGCTGACATATGGCTCAGCGGTTTGTGTTAGCCTACCAGTAAAGAAAAAATAAAGAAAAAAGATAATTACCTTTTCACCTTTTACTCCACTGCAATCACATTTGGATAAAGATGTACATCCATGGCAAGCCTTTAAAAACACAAGAAGAACATTACATAAACATAAAGCCATATTAAGTCTTTAATACCATTACAAAAGTCAGCCTAAAATACAAGCCTACAAAGCATCATCTATCCGTTGTACATGGTATTCAAAGCAGATACAATTAGCAAGGTACAATTACCTTCATTAATGGCTATGCTTGCATGTAAGCATATTGCAGTTTTGACAGATTTTAGACTTTTAAATTCATGCTTATACACCACTTACTGCAGGGCACAACGCAACACACCTATGGCCAAAAAGCCACAACTTTGATAAAACAGGCTCTTCAGCACATGCCTCCATACTGAGGAGGTGGAATCAATTGTGGTTCCACCAGTAGATGTCAGGTTTTGCTTGAGAGTTTAACCAAGCCTGACTCTTACGTGCATATTTGTGATAGTTACTGGAAAAATCCTTACTATTCCATTAATTCTCCCCTCCACAGCACAGTCATTGAGAAAAGTTTTTTTTAAAAACCCTAGATTTCATCTAGCTGCATTCACATTCCATTACAAAGCATAATCAGTCTGCTACAACAGTCTCTAAGTACAAGGGGAATGACAGCCAGCTATTAAATGGTCAGAGGACAGGGACAGAGAAGCTTGTTTCACAAAGATCCAAGTTAGGTAACTTCTCCATACCACACTTGCTTACTTTCTATTCCTTCCCCACCCCAAAATGGGATACTCATTAGAACTCCATGTCGATTCAATGGTGAGCAGATGAGTTTACAAAAGTGAGATCTCCTATTTTGTTTCCTGAATGTCTCTACATACTACGTATGACCTAGTTAAAAACCACAAACCACATTACAAGACCCACTACTCGAAATATTTCAGGGATTAACTTGTTTTAAGGACTGGCCTAACATTGCATTAAAAAAAAAATAGGTATACTTAAAAGTTTGAAAAGCATTTGGAGTCCTCCCCTCCAGTAACCTACAGAGAACATCATGTACAAAGCTTCAATCGAGCAGGAAATCAGTTGGTGTGTCAGAGCTAAAGCACACCCACACTTGAACTCTAGTCTTCATTATCACAGAAGCATTAAGATACATGACCCATCACCTACCTGGCATTAGGAATGTCCTGGCTCTTGGCCTAAACACACCAATAAGCATCACATTGGACACACAGAAACACCTTAATTTACCTGGAGCTACATAAACCTAGGATGAACTAAAGCATCTTGTAGCAAAAGGCAGAGCTTTAAGTACAGGAGTAGTGGTACGACATGAGTAGGGCATCTCTCCAAATCTTTCATGTGGCTTTTGTAATCAGTTTCTTTATTTAATGTATGTGGAAACTCAAACTTCTTAGTTAACAGAGGCTTACGAAGCCATTTCCTAAAGTGAAACTGAACCTCATTAGACAGTTCATGTTTTCTATGATCAGACTGGACAAAGCCCTGAGTAACCTGGCCTGACCTAACTGACCTTGTTTGGAGCAGTGTGTTTGCCTAGATCCAATCCCCTCCAATCCAAGTTATCCTGCAAATATGGCACCAGATCCTTTTCACTTTTAAAAGTGAATCTTAAAAAAGCATGTTCCTTGTGAACCAGTTTTAGGATTAATCTTGTTAACAAAGCTTCATTTAAAAGGGATTAACCTTAGCTACATGCAGTACTCCCTTGCCTCACAGTACAAGCCTAACACAAAGCAATAGCAGGTTCACCCAGATCTGTGTGCAGCAGCCCTGTTCCTTGATCACAAGGCTAGTGTATGAGAGGTACATGAAAATCTCTGCTGCCTCCAAGAGGCAGGGGGAGGAAAAATAAATGAGTACTCATTAAAAGCCTCCAAAAGCTGTGCCAAGGTAAAATACACATAGGCTAAACCATCACACATGGAAAGCAGGATCGAGATCCAACACAGTATAAGGTGGCTTTATTTAGGTTGCAGAACAGACTCGTTTAGTCTACCTCACAGCTTCCAGAGAAGGTTCCTAATAGAAATGTTTTCAGCTACAAGAGAACTGTTGGTGTGAACAGGAAGAAAAGGAAGCACGTTGAATAACTACAATGGGAGAGATCCCACAGCCTCTCCAGGACCTTGGTTTGGTGCCTGAATACCTTCATTCCCCCCAAAAAAATCTCACCATGATTCCCTTTGTATCTATTGTCTCTTACCCTATGCAGGATGAGGAGGGTCTTTGGCTCCATCTTTCCCACACCTTCATAAGTAGTGAGACAACAGCCATAAGATTCACCTCCTCCCCTGAAGCCTGTTTCTCTCAGGTCTCAGCACTTCCTCACACACCCAATCTCTCAACTCTGGGAATCCCAAAATAAAGCAAAGAGAAGACACCTTTAAATCTGCTCACTTAGAACAGGCACTGACTTTTGCTGATTTCAAAGAGCTGACAGAGTTTTTGAAAGAAGTGCTTCTCTTCCTTATTCTATTTGTAGCTTAAAGAAAAAGTATACTTTGATGTAATCAGTGTAGATTCTTTTTCTTAAGCCTTGATTATTCCCAAGTCATTTATGTGCTCAGACTGGATCTCTTACTCTTTGAGCAGTCTCAACATACACAGCCAGCCTGTCTTGAAAAGTCAGGTGTAGTCACTGAACCCTTTTGGACAGATGGCTTTGGATACCAGGTTCAGATGCATTACTTGCAGGAAGGGAACATGGTCTTTCCCAGACAGCAGTGAAGGGAAGCTAAAACAATTCTGTAATCAGAAAACTTTACAAATACCCAGTGTAATCAAACGGCAGCAATTTTTGGCTTAAATCCTGGGAAGAGCTACTCACCCACAAGCTTATCAAGAAGTATACCTTCAGCAGAGTCACTTATCTTCCTGTACTAAAGCTGTATTTGGCAGATTGTGTTTCTTATTTGTATCAGCTTGTCTCCTCACCAAATTAAGGTTTTTATTTAACTAAACAGTTTGAAGAGAAAAAACCCTGAGAATTTGTCCTATATCAAGAGCAATTCATGCTTCATACAGGTCATAATGCAATACAGCATAAAAACTAACACAAAGTAAAACATGTTTGCACAGCAAAAACTAAGCTTAATGACCTATTCTAAGTGAAAACTTGCTTCTTGTTTAGACTTTTCATAATCTCAAGGCCTTTTCTACTTGGGAAAGCAAGTGCAAAAACTGTGCTACAGGAGACTGCATAGTGCATAACAAGCCAGCACAAGTTTGAAAGCCACTCAGCAGCCACAGGCTAGAGATGTCTGATGTCACAAGTTCTGTATTGCACATTAACACAAAGCAAATCTAGGCTCCATGCTACGCATAGCAACACTTGGAATTTCTCTTGCACATAAGCAATAAGTTATCTACATCTCAATAAAGGCAAGCAGATACAATCAGTATAACATTTCAAGCACAGGAAAAAAAATTAAATATTAAAAGCAAGATATAGATGGTAACAATCAGTAGTTTGCCCTTAGTAACAGTTTAATCATCACCAGGTTTTGAAAATTAGACAACTTACTGTGTTTTCAGACATGGAAAACTAAATGAGTTCAAACACCAGTGGAACTCTGAGTTACACTTGGTACATTTGTTACAGGTTGGGGAAGAGAACAAGACACCTGCCTCGAATTAGGCAGCCAGAAGCCTTCTGTAATAGGTCTGGCAAGAAAGACACAATGTCCTACGTGACAGGGAAGATGAGGAGAATACACTGAATGTAGTAGTGAGCTGTGGCTTGATCATAGAGAGCTGGTCAGTCTCCATGTAGTTTTCAACTACACGAAGATGGATAAGGAATCAAAGCAGCTTTTGAGAACGAGACTGAAACTGTTCAGGTTAGTTTCTTACCAGCTATAACCCTGTTGCCTCCCACTCCATGTACCTGTGAAGATGAACTCACTATCATTGCCATTTCCTCTGCTGTGACTTTTGCATAGTAAGACACAATCAAGGGCTCTAATTAATCTATTTGAGTTTAGCTAATCCTTTCATTGGATTTTCCTGACAGCTTCTACCCCATTGAATCTGTGTGGAGAGCAAGTCCTTTTCATTAGTATATAAAAGGCAGAATGGTATTGGTTTACTGGTCAAAGGATAAATCTTTCAGAACAAGCTCAGTCTTTTGTGTCTTACATGGACTGAGGAAGACTGCTTTATGCCACCAACAGAATGGGGGTTTGTTTTTTTGATTTGAAGAAAAAAAGTACACATTTGAAACCAAAGTCACTTCTTACTCTTGGCCACAGATTTGTTATAGTCAGCTCAGTGAAATGGATGAATTTTGAGGATAACTTCAGCTTGTTTTGGCTAGGAACCTGCCTCATGTATTGGGCACATTCCCCTCCTTTCTCAGGAATAGAGTCTATTCCTAGAGTTGTCAGTTACAAGGCAATTTTAGCATATTCCACTCCCTCTCCAAATCCCAGCTGCCATTCACAACAGCATCTGACAAAATACTTTTAAAAACCATCAGGTTTTTAAACCTCAGGAACATTATTCCTAGAAAGAACGGAAACTTGGGACTTGCTAAAACTGTGGAGGGAAAACAGTCTGTCTCCCCTAACAGTACTTAAACCTGACACTTTCAGTTCAATCCCATACACGTTCTCAGAGATACAGGTAACAGAAGTGCTTCTGAAGGGCTGGTGTGCTCACATCATCCTACTAATTGCAGCAGGCTTTTCGGTACAGCTACTCAAGCAGTGAATTACTGTTATTCAAAGGTTTAATCTCAACTCCAGCATAGACACAGACTAAATAGATTCCTTCCCATAAGACATTGAGCAGGGGGTTGTATAGATCCTGTTACTTTCAGACTTTATTTTATCCTTTTCTTCCAAGTATTATAAAAAGCTAATACAAAGAGCACTTGCTCTTAATCGTAAGTTCTAGATTCATTGTCAAGCACCTCTCTCCCTTCAGTATTTACCAGCTTCACACAATCAGCTATTCTTGTCAGCAAGCTCATCAGGCAATAAAATAAACACAGTACTAACTTCTTTGGAGAGTAAAGAAAAGAAAAAAGCTGAATGGAACACTGAGTCCTGCATTCTGTCACATCAAACCATGAAGCCCAGTGTCAAAAGCAGTACAGGTACACCAAACCCTTCAAGTTTTTGCACAGCATGCATTAACCTCACCAGGTTTTTACTGACAAGGAGGGGGAAAAGAGATACAACAGAAGTATTAAATAGGCTAAAATCTGTGGTTTTGAAGTCTGCTGCTAACATCATCTTCTGCATTCAAACATGACAACTTATACAGTCACGAATACAATGTTTTGACAGTAGAGAAAAAAGGGAGCACAAATGTTGGATGTCAATATAAAGACTGACTCTGCTGTTAGAAATCCACTTTGATTAAAACCAGTGAATTCAACATATATAAAAACATCTGTTGCAAATATCTTCAAACAGAAGACTACAATACTTTTTCTACTGGAACCTTAACCCTAATTCAATTATTCAGACCTCTATTTATAACTGAAAAGAAATTCAGCCTTTCAGTGGCAAGCAGGCAAAGGTTAAGCTTTATTTTGGTGATAGTCCTGAAGAACATACATTTATTAGCTCACCAAGATCTCTGTAACAAAACACCTGCAGAGTTATCTAGTTAAGGATTTACTACTCATCCAGGTCAAAGATTTCATCCATTTATCTTCAACAACTTGAGTTTCCTTTCACTTGCCTGGACATGAATATAACCAAGAAACAAAAGGTTTTGTGGGGATTTGACAAGCAGAGTTAAAGCTACTATTGTGAGTTCTAATTATGATTTCACATACATGCTCTTTAGGCTTAACAAGAGTACAAGTCTGCAGCTAACATCTCAAATATCTGTGTGAAGTCAACTCTGGCAGCAAACCCATTACAGCTCCATAATACAAATGGCCATCATTTTCCCACTGATATATTTATAAGCAGCAACATTGCTAAAGCAGAATCAGAATTGGAATATTAGGTAATAATTTCCCTCAATTTACTTAGCTAAAGATACTAAGAGAAAAAGTTTCATGGTCTAAAAAATAAGAGTCAAAACACATTTGCAGAAGTTTTTGACCCTTTTTTAAAGAAAGGGAACTTCTGACATGTAATTTAACCTGTTACACCTTCAGGCACTATCTTTCTTTGAAGTTTGCACAATATAAGATCTGTTCAGACTCGCAGAGGAAGTTCTTACCTGTAGTAGCCACAGTTCTGGCCACTGTGAATGAGAACACAACGGGGCAGGTTAAAAACATTCTGAGACACCTGATGGCTAAACAACCCTTCTTCCCTTTTAAGGGACAGCACTAGGTTGTTTGCTGTTTAGCTTATTGCAATAACATGAAACATAGGAGACCCACTAAGTCTAGTTCCCACATCCCAAACAAGCTTCCCAATTATACAGAAAGCTTATGGATCAATAAACTATCTTCAAATACAGCTACTATGGAATAACTGGAAGTTGGAATAACTACCTCCAATAAAAAACATAAAACTTTGAAAGAGCATGTCCACACTAAAAATAGTGCCACAAGAAACAGAGGTGAGCTCTTTTCTAAAGAGAGTTGAATTTTTTGTACAAAGTACAGGCAGAAAATTATATGGAATTTTACTGCTTTAAACTGAGCCATCATTTTTAACACATTGTTCTCTGTAGAGGTTATCTTTCACAGCAGTTTCTAATTAAAACACAAGGCAATACTTGCTGCCAACTCAAACCAGTTGACCTAGTCAAAGCACAACTTCCAGACTCAACCTCTTTACTGAACTAACTTTCCAAAGTTTAACTTTCATCCCTGAACAGCAACCAGTGGCCCATAAAGATTTTTCCCCCCATAAACCTGAAAGCATCACAGGATCAATCTCTCTCCTTTTCTGGAAGCTCATAAGAAAGGTTCAGAGGAAAGACCTACATAAACACTCACTTACAGATAGATTTTGGCAGTGGAGTGTCGTGCCATGCAGCAGCTACTGCAAGAAGACTCATAGGCAAATAAGGGGAGTAGAAAGGCAACTATTCAAATGCCTGAATTGCTGAACAGAGTTTCTAGAAACAGGAAAAGAAAGGAAGGACTCATCCCCAGGAAGCTGCAGAAAGGCTGCAAGCCATCAGGAAGAGGCTTACACAGAAATAGTTTAGCCTCACAGAAGTTAGGGGTTCCCACCTCCCTTTAACAACTGACGTGAAAGCAACAAGCAAACTTGCAGACAAGTTATCCCCCTGGAATAGGGGGTATTGCAGCCTGACAGTCTCTTCCTGTACCTGATTCCTGAACCGGAGAAAAGGACACACTGGAAGAGTCCAGCTGGGTATCCAGTCAGCTTCCCTGCAATCCCAGACCTTGCTCTCTTTCTCCATACCTGGCTTTAAGAGAGTGAAGACCGAGAACTCTTTAGGACATGAAGAAGCTTTAAGCAGGCAGTAGAAGGAGCAAAGTGAGCCCTTGCAACTCATAATATCTCAGTCTCATTTTCTGCGCTTTCCATCTTCAAAAATGACTGTTGCCACTCTGCTGTAGTGAGTGCTGCCCTCAACCACAGCCAAGGAAAAGGACATGGGCAGCTCTCACCACTTCTGAGAACTGTTACCGTCTGTGTCTTACAAGATGAAGAATGGACTTCAGTGTATTTCACTGTGTGAGACAAAGCAGAATAATCATAAGATGCTCCACAGCTCTTCTCACAAGCATTTCAAAGCTAAAATTGAAGACAACTGAGAAACCAAGTACTTACACTCCTGTCCTGATGAACACAAATCCCCAAACAGCTCTACATCTACTTTTGAAAAGTTCCCTTTAATAGCAATTCAGCTTGAGTATTACCTTTATGCAGCCATCCAGAGGCAGCATCTTAAAAAGCATCAATGTTTAGACATGGCAAGCACTCCTCTTGGTAAAAAGTGAAGCAAAAAGCACTGAAAACAGAACATAAATTACAAGGGAGGTCTTAGCCCACTTTCTCCCCAAGTTCATAAACTGACGTATGCCAAATACATCTGCCTCTTCAGCAGGCACTGCAGCACCTGCATGACCTCTAAATAGACAGCATTAACAGAGAAACCCCTACACATAAATCTGATTGGCTTTCCAGCTTTAGAATGGGGGACTTTGGGGATGGACAAGTTTTACACCGTATCTGTAGGCAGTCTACACTTCACTACTGCTCATTTCGGTTCTAAATGCAGCACTCAATGCAAGCCATCCTCCAGCTTTTATACAGACCATAAACAAACCCTTTAAGCACACAGCAGATTAGAGGAATGGTTTGTTTCAAGTTATGCCTCCATCCTGCCTCCTTACTCATTCCTCACACTGAGACACAAGCCTGGAGTACCGGACATCCAGGCAGTGGCAGCATACTGTAAGCCACTTGGCTTTTCAAGAAGTCTTAGGATCACCTGAATTTTACACACAAGTCTCTAATCACCAGCCTCTTGAGGCTTCCTAATCTTTTCCAGCTGCAAGTAAGTGCCACCATATGGTACTCATTACAGGTCAAGATTTACTAGTCATTTAGGACCCTTCCTGAGTGACAGGCATTAGATGTTGCCACTTTCTATAACCATGTCCACATGTAACACACACCTAGACCTAACTCAGCTAAACTCGTAAGCTTCAGCTATGCTTGCAGGCCAGGTATTAGAGTCAACACCAGTCATTCCAGCAGCCTGTTCTTAAACCTTTCCTGGTTAAGGAAGTGGAATAAAGATACAGGCTCCAGAAAAGCCTCCTATTCCTCACCTTTATCCATATAACATGCAACAAAGGAAGTCTCAATTCCTGTCTTAACCTATGTCAGTCACTTGTCACTGACAACTGCACCTTCATGTGTCAAATGCATGAAGCAGACCACACAAAAACAGAAAACTACTTCCTCTGAGGAAGGAGAAGCAAA
The DNA here is from genome assembly GCA_039877255.1 of Loriculus beryllinus. Classification (NCBI taxonomy): domain Eukaryota; kingdom Metazoa; phylum Chordata; class Aves; order Psittaciformes; family Psittacidae; genus Loriculus; species Loriculus beryllinus. The sequence goes on from JBCJKH010063873.1 coordinate 26,946, forward strand.
ATAAAATGACATTTCAGATTAACCCAACTCCATTTGCTCTATTTTGAAACTACTGAAAGCACTAAATTAATACCAAAGATTAAGCAAGCGTACATGCTAGAAAGAATAGAGGCTGTGCGCTGTGATATTGCATTAAGATGTTATCTGATGAAGCACACACCCTCTTAACTGTCAGAACAAGACCTAACTCACTTAAGGCTTGGTGGGTGTCTGGGGGATTTTTTTTGTGGTGGAGGTGATTATCAGCTCCATTCTCCTTCAGTTCTTGGACCAAGTATCATAGCTCCAAGGTTCTTCCAGTTAAAGCTGGTTTATCATTTGTTTATGCCTGTAGCATCAGCATACTCTGTGCGCATTTTAATACCTGAAAATAGCACTATGGGCAGCATTTTCTCTGTATTGCTCAATGCTAACTAAAAGCTACTCTCCAGCCGCAGGTAATCAAAGTTGAGAAAGTGGCACTGAAGAGAGCCAAGTTAAACAAGAAAGCAACAAAACCAAAGCAGCTGTCCTAACTCTGTAAGTCAGAGGCACTTCCAAAACACAGCATCAGGATGAGTTGGGAGGCCCTTTGCTTTTGTCCACATGGGTACAGAAATCCCTAAAGTTGAGAAAAGTTGAGTATTGAGTGGGAGCTCTCAGATGCCTGCTCAGGAACTCGAAAGCTTAACTTCGGCAGATAGAGCAGCCCTCAGTGTCAGCTTCTTCAGTTCATCTACTAATGCACTAGCTGTGTGCTAGCAAGAGCTCAGGGTCTCCTCATAACACCTGCAATTTCAAGCAAGGTGCTTCACAACAAGGTGCACTTTGCTATGAAAAAGGGATTTTACAACAACATGGAGAATAACAAAAGCCACTTCCCACAGGGAAAAGCAAAAGAGGCCTGAATGTATTTTATTGCCTTTAAAATCCTGGGAAAGACAGCTGCAGGCTAGTGTTAAGAGATCATTCTAACTAGCATGCACAGACATTGGAATTATAGACTTAAACTTGATTAGAACAGATTTCATTCCCTCACATTAAAGAAATTACATCTGGAGGCTAGAACATTACATTATCCTGAGAACTGTTACAGTTGGTTTGCATCCCCTAGGAATTAAGTCACACTTGTCAGAGACTTGCTACCTTAAAATTTTGAGCCCGTGCCAAAGACTTCGCCAAAAGGACCACAGATAAGATCTTTACAGAAAACACTGAAAACCAAACAGGAACTACGAATATTTTCTCAGTAGTAGGAAAGGCAAAATGAATCCGATGAGTTCTAGAGAAAGGGGGTGCAGAGAGAAAGGACATGAACTCCATGTTTTTATTTCAAACAGAAGCTGATGTCTAAGCTTTCATAATATTTTTTTCTGTATTTTGTCTCTATTGACCTCTGGACCATAAAAAGTTATATTTTTAAAGAACTTGTCTCAATGGAGTATTGCCCCCTAGATGTTCGGTAATACAAACACTTCAGCAGAACATGGTAAGTGCACAAACAAATGTAGCAGACAGTGCCTTAGTAAAGACAAATGAAAACATGTAATCCAACTATTCCTTTTCCAAAATGGAGGCATACCAGCCACTTAAAAGTTGTGAGCAAAGTGTTACTTTCAATGGATGCTGTGTAAATAGTTGAGTACTAATTTGCTTCAGGAAGGGAGGAAGTCTTCAGCAGTAGCATAAAGCTTTTCCTTCCCTTGACACACACAAATTTAGTTATTGCTTGATCCAGCAATTGATTTTACCCACTGTCACACTGGAGGTTACTCAGTAACAAGCTAACAATTCCTAACCTGAAGTATCTCATTCAAGTAATCCCCTGATTAGATCTGAGAATGTCAGTAAGCCACCTCCTTTACAATATTACACTAAAATACCTTCAGCTTAAAAAAGTGGGAGTAAGCAAGGTTTAAGCACACATGGCTCCAATACCCTAGCACAATAAAGTGAGGAGATCCATTCATAAGAAATAGCCCTCAAGTATTATTAAAACTCAAGATACTGTTCAGTCTGAAGCTTGGCAGGAATAAGAAACAGCCCCTGGCATTTGTACACATCTCAAAACAGAAAGTCACGTTCTCCAAGGGAAAGTATTCCCTGAGGCACCCTGTTTTAGGGAGTATACCAACTCCCACAAGTGCTATTTGGAGCTGAACATATGCCAAGAAAATAACCTGCTGCAAGTCTGTGATGTATGTGCTGCATCCTGCAGTAACCAGTATGATAATTATAAGCACTCGATATGAAGCATTTCCATAAAGTTTTAGTTGTATTCCTACAGCAAGAAGATACTGTTCCAATGTCATTTTAGTCTGCAACTATTAGATGACCAAATACAGGTGTTCAAAACCAGGTCTGCTTTGAGCAAGGTCACCTAATTTAGCCTCCAGAGCAGGAAGAATACAGTCAGAGTTTTCCTATGATTCTACAGTGAATGACAAATTGCATCTGACACCTGAAGCATCTCCTCCCTCCTTCTGCACTGACCTTAGCTCTGCAGGGCTGTTTCAAGTATTCTCAGCCCTCTCTCCTGGCTGCTGTTGCACAGCAGGCTCACCCCCATCCTCTCTTCTTGCATTTGTTAGCCCAGAGAGGCTACCACTGTCACTGATAGGCTCAGCCTTGGCCAGTGGTGGGTTTCTGTTGGAGCCAGCTGGCACTGGCTCTATCAGACCTGGGGGAAGCTTCTGGCAACTTCTCACAGAAGCCACCCTTGCAGCTTCCCTGCTACCGAAAACTTCCCATGCAAACCCAATACAGTTTTTTTATGCTTGGCCTCTCCCATCAAGCATGAAAGACAGAAAAGTTAATAAAAGTCTCCACCTCTGCAAAGCTGAACGGAATACAGAATCAGTACCAAAAGAACTGCCAAAGTACAACTATAGCTCACATTTCAGATACCAAGTCTGCCAAGCATTTGTTCAGTATCTGTTATCACAGTATGAAACATGAAATAAAACACTCAGCCTGAAGCAGAAAGCCAAAAAAGCTAGAGAAATTTGTCCAAAGATTACAGCATTTTGAATACACACACTGGTTTGGACAGGAGTTTTCTTCCAGGAGACAGCATGACGCAGTGTTTTGAGATAACTGAAGCTTCTTAGACAGCATGTTTATGACAACCAATGAAAACTGCTGTTCAAGTGCAGCAAAACCTTGCATGACTGAAGAATAATTTTTCCAGACTTCATTACCAGTTTGTAATGATGAGCATTCAGAAATTCACCTTTACACTGTCAGCATCCACCTTCTCTATTTGTCCTCTGAACCCTTTCAGCAACTGGAGATGATACAGTGTTCATTTCATGAAATACTTCATTTCATTTCGCATTTCATCAGTGTGATAACTTCAGAGTTTGACTCTGGTACAATCCTGATCACCACCAAAAAGCTTACAGGATTCCTCACTATTTTAAATGATCTTCTATCAAATTTATCTGCCACAAAGACAAAAAGGTGACAAATAAGATTATAATGACAATACATTCAGTGGTCTGTCATCTTCTGATGTTAAACACATTTGCTTAGTCTGGCTGTTTACAAAGAAAGAGTAATACTAACTCCATTGCTGCCATGACTGGCTGTGCTGTTCCTCCACATTTACTTCTGTAGTGTATTAGTAACTGAAGGTTTATTTAAAGAGATCTGTTTGATTGTTCTCACTTATTCTAAAAATACACCTTCTCTGAGCATGACTAGACCTGTCAACAAGCATTTCCTCATTCAAGCCTGAGGTTCAGGAATTTTCTAGGTTCACTTAGGATACAAAAATTCATACTGTAGTCAGAGATGTTTTAACACTTTGTTACTATTATTGCTTTAACAGTTTGAAAGCATTTAGAACAGTCAAAATACTTTGAAGTCTTTTGTGCGTGTGCACGCGTGTGTGGAGGAGTGTCACCGATTCTATTGCCAAGAAGCTTCCACTGGCATTCTGGATAGAAACTAAAGGACACTAGGTATACATTTTGCTTTAAGTCAAACCCACAAAAATCCCACCCACACAAGCATCAGCTTTTGGATGGAGGTTCTCACCAGTTGCCTGGGCAGGCTCTGGGCACAGGTTTCTAGAAAACTGCACAGCACTACTTCACCTGTTAACAAAGAGTCAGATGAATACTGGAAGCTGCTATCAAAACATACACTTGAGCCTTGCAGCTTTGCATACTCTGTAGATTTTTCTCCTTTTCATTTTAAAGATTTAACGATTTAATAATTTTTTTAAAAAAGTGATTTTGCAGAAACCTCTAGTTTTTGCATAGAACCACGGAATGGTTTGAGTTGGAAGGGACCTCAATGCTCACCCAGTTCCAACCACCTGCCTTGGGCAGGGACATCTTCCCCTGGAGCAGTTTGCTCCAAGCCCCTGTGTCCAACCTGGCCTTGAACACTGCCAGGGATAGGGCAGCCACAGCTTCTCTGGGCACCCT
>JBCJKH010063873.1:31460-54169 GCA_039877255.1 Loriculus beryllinus
GTCCAACCTGGCCTTGAACACTGCCAGGGATGGGGCAGCCACAGCTTCTCTGGGCACCCTGTGCCAGTGCCTCAGCAGCCTCATAAGGAAGAGCTTCTGCCTAAGAGCTCATCTCAGTCTTCCCGCTGTCAGATTAAAGCAATTTCCCACAGTGTCTGGATGAAGAGAGATGCAATTCTAATCTTTCAGGCCAGTGAAGAAGCTTCCTTATCTTTCTTAATATCTTTGCCCTTTAAGGTTTAAAGTAGAACTGTTCTTAAACTAATTCAGAATAAACATTTTCTCTGATTAAGTCAATTCAGAGTCTGAAGGGCAGCTAGAACTTACTTTGCTTTTCAGAAGCAATGGCTTCTGCTGTCATTCTATATAACAGGTTGGTTCAAAGTAAGTTAACTCAGAAAAATCACTGCCCTTTAGAAAGGATTATTTCTAAAAGGTTTTTAACCGAGTTCATAAGCTCCTTCACCCAAACATTGTTGTACAGTGGCATTTCTTGTCAAGAAATCAAATTTTCAGGAGCTGAAGCCTTGCTTAGCCTTGCCTGGAGGTCATGCTAGTTTTCATTGCTTTAAAGCCATTTAAATGCGGGTTTAAACAATTGCTACTTTAATTCAAGGTGTAGAAAGAGTGCAGTTCATTGCCCAGGGTGGTCATTTTCTTCTTCTCTCAGACACCTGCAGGGTTTCAGTATATAAAGAGGAAGGTTTGCTTCTGAAGAATCAGTGCTGTGTTCAGCAGACATAGACTGATACCAGATAGTCTCTTCTTCATGACTTGTCAAGATATTATCAGCTATTCTGATACACTGTAAACTTTTGACATTTTTCATAGTACTACTGCTGAAATACCAAGAAGTCCAGTATATATAATCAAAATGATCACACTTATTTTCCCTAGCATGATCAAAAAAAAAATAGGGTAAAAAGAGTGTGACTACGAGAAAAACAGCAAAGCATTTAGGATAGAAGAGAAGTATATAGACTTGGAACTTTTTTTCTTCACATAGAGATGAGAAATACTGTCACAAAGTGTTTAATATAAGTTACTTCGTTTAGCAATAGGTGGTTATTACAACAGGAATGCCTGTGAGTCCACAGTTGAATGAAAAAACACATCTGGCACTGGTCTTCTAAGTAGTCCTGGATTCCAAGCCACCATTTTTGCATCACACTGTTTATACTAGCATATAAATTGAGAAGCATAAGTGACATCTTTCCAGATTAAGACAGAGAAGTAGAAGACTTCTACTATAAGAAGAGATATACCTTTCTCTAAGTCAACATTGTGGTTTAAAACTAAGATTCACCTTGATAACAACTGAAGTCAGTCCTATAATAAACATACTTTCCAACACATTTGATGTATTTTAGAAGAAAGCCCTGACAGAGACAGCTACTGGCCTGTTTTCAGCCAGAGAAGGGAATAGAGCTTTGCTTATCTCAGGGAAAGTTAAGAGAAGGGAAAGACAGGGTTTCAGAACAGCTGCAGTAGCAAAGCTTATCAAGTGTACAGTGGGGTCATATTAGGCTACAGTAAGACAGTTTTGCAAGTCTAGCTGTATGTCTCAAAAAGAATAACTTTGTAGATACCAGCTATTTCACTTCAGGTTCTAGTTTAAGTGCATTGCATATAGATGCCTGTTACAGCGCCAGGAGAGAAGAGATTGAAATTCAACTCTGACATTTTAATTCTATGTAGAGATTAGGTAAAAGAAACAAAGTACAGATGAGACTAAACTATTTTCCTTCCCCTCCAAATCAGAGAAGGAGACAAAGAGAGAAATCCAGCAGCAGAGCTGCAATAACAAAAAGCTTTGAAGGCTGTCACCTCTAAGACAGCTGAAATCCTTAGCTTTAGGGGTCCTCTCTTTCCGACTCCTAAATCGCACATTCCAGGTTGAAACTGTCATTTTTTTTTTTGTCAGTACTGCCATTACACTTTCCTTTGCTGGTTTTGCATTTTGACAGAATAATAGACATAACACATTGCATAGGACACCCTCCATAAAACACAGAATTGAAACGCTGAATGCTGCTGCGCTGACATCTATTAATACATTAGTTTAAACATGATTTGGTTTTGAGGGAGAAGCATTGACAAGTTTAACCTGAGTTGTTAAATTTACAATATACTTTAGCAGTTATCAATTGCCCAATATATATCCGTCCTAAAATCCAGATCATATCCCCCAGTTTTTCTGCCTTTTTGCATCTCCTCACAAGTTCTCCAAAAAGACTCAAGCTCTGCAGGAAAGACTTGAGATAATGGCAAAGCATTTTTGTGGTAAATAAGCATTAGAACTGTTGCTATAACTGTACCCATCCCTCTTTAGCTCAGCTACATTTATTCTGTTGATAATTTCACATTACATTTAAGCTTTTCCTCCACATACCACAGACTTTGCAATTTAACAACCAGGATGCTTGGTACATTGCCTTTTTCAGAAGCTGCATTGTATCAGTGATAGCTAATAAGGTTTAACTGCATTGCTTTCACAGAAGGGTAAATGATGCTGCTGAAGGATCCTTAAATCTGTACCAGTGCTACATCTTTTGAACAAGCTTTGTTTTAGGCACTCTTGAGGAGGGATGGTTTACAGTACAGAAAAGTGCTGTCAGCACCAGATAGGCAAACACTGCATGTAGCAAGAACTTAAAAGCACCCCAGTAGTTTTAAACACACTGAGTCCATACAGCCTTCTGGAACAGATAAGCAAAGTATCTTCATTCAAAGCAATCTGTCTGGAAATATCATTACTGGCAGAAGCTGCTTTCCATTCAGCATGCTTGCGTAATACTGTTCCTAGAATGTGTGAGTTATCTAGGTATCTTGTTACGTGGTGATAGCAATGAAGAGTTTACACAAATCAATGTGATTAGAGAAAGAGGCATTTTAATCTAAGCAAATGAAAGGTAAAAATGCACAATGCATCCTCACTGCATGGGCAGAACAGCCACATTACTGCACTTAGCCCCAGAGAGAACATGCATATTACATTTGTTGGGGTGTTCTTACCGATTTCAGTTGTTTTGTTATATAGAAAAGTCTTTACTTATTCTAGTAAAACCAACAGCAACTAATTGTATTATTACTTATTCATTACAGAAAAACATTATTATGTAAATTTACATTTGTTGTTAAAGTAATAATTTGTCCTAGGAAAATTTCCCTACTTGAAAAAAAATAACCTGGTAGCTAAGAAAATTGCTTTCAATGAGTAGATTAATTTACTTGCAACCTAGGAGTTTTCACTAAACTATCAGTCTGTTTCCATCAAGTGGAAAAACTGAGTAAGACCCATACAGATTTTTGTGGCACATAGCCACAAAAGATCCTCTCATGGTCCAAATGGCTTTTATGCTGGGTTTCATTCGGGAATGCTTTGGTTTGTTTGTATTTTAGTATGTGCCAGAACACACCTTGAGATACAACTTTTGTTATATATCTTTAACCAAGAGCCATGAAAGTTCAAAAGCAAAACACATGACAAGTTGCAAGCAGGAGGGCTTGAGTCTTTATGTTATGCAACAGAGAGCATCTTGTGCATGACTAATCAAGACACATCCACAGAATTTCAGGATGAAATACTTTTTGAATCCTTAAAGCAAGCATCCAATTCTTTCTGCTTTTACAGACCTAGCTTTTGTAACTAGAAGGAGTCACAGCCAGTTATGAAATGGGAAACAACCACCACTACCATGAAAAAATAGTTAGGACAAGCAAGAGAAACACGCATGACTGCCATTCACAAGTCAGCCATATCAATCAAGTACACTGCAATTACTGGCACAGTAGCATGTAACCTCAGAAAGGAAAAAAATCTAAACTAAACCTAAAGAACTTTCATGAATACTACATTACTTTGACACAAATGATACCCATCTTGCCAGCCTTCCTTTCCATATTTGATCAGCTGGTTTTATCCCCATGCTTCCAGTCAAACTGGACTCATACCAGGAGGCACAGAAAGAAGACATTGCAGAAATGACTTTACTTTTAATAACTCCTGGGCTGACAAAGTCTATTTACACTCTAAAAACATAGGCCTTAACTATGAAGGCAATTTTATTCAATATAAATCAATAGTTAGTCACTAAGCTCAGCACAATCCAAGAATCAAATCTATGTCCTTTAATTAAAGGGGTTTCCTAGACACTACTTGCAATCACTTTCCTATAACAGAGACAACACCTTCCACCTCATTCATTCTCCCACTCTAAAGATGATTCTTAAACTGTCAGCTGCTTTTATGCTGTTCATCAGTAGCTACACAATTCATTCTACGTAGAGTCTGCACTAGAGCGTGTAGCATAATCTATATACTACTCACCAAGTTTAGGTTATTGGCTATGAAAACCCAGCAATAAAAATCAGAACAATTAAATTCATCTTTACTGGAGTATGAAGTTTTGGCAACTTATTTTTTTAGTAAGCCACAAACAGTGTGTATCAAGCATTCTGCCACAGTGCTAATTCATCCCTTTCTGACATGGAGAAAAATAGTGATCCTCATCAATAAAGAGCATCATTACCTACTGTTATCATCACGGGATTCAAGGGCATCAGAACACCAAAGCATTGAGAAACCATTACAATGTCAGGGGGATTTACATAGGTTGGAAAGCGTCACACTTTCCCCACCCCCACTAACCACTAAGTCTTCAGTTAATCTTACCTCTCTGTGGGTTAATAAACCCTCAAGGGACTCACCCCAAAGGAGGGGCTGTATAGCACAGGTGGTATTAAGAACCGGGAACTCCACCATTGCCTTTTCTCCTGAGGCAGAGAGGACTGCCCCCAGCTTCAGCCCAGCCCAGTCCCCTTCCCAAACCATGCAGATTCCCATCAGTCAATGTGCAAAACTCAGCTGGGGCATTTTCCTGAAGAAAGCAACGGGCTACGCACATAGACCTCCCCATCTTAAACCCATGCCTGCTAAAACAGCAAAGCCCTCTAGGTGGGACTGACCAGATCCTTCTTCGGAGGTGAAAGTCACAGCATATGACATGGGGTGAGGTGGTACTTCGAGCAGCAGAACAAGTATCACAGACCATGTGGAGACAAAGCAGTTCTCCAAATCAGTAAGTACCAGTAGCACACTAGTATCACTTACACTTGGGTACACACCTGGGCATGGTGAGAAGGAGGGGTAGAAGAGGAAGGGAGTATATTATAACTAGTCTTTGCTTTTTGGAGGAGCAGATGAAAGGTCCACAAAGTTTCACTGTAAAGGAACGAACTTCAAAGAAAATTTCAAGACAAATACGATTTTGTCAGCTCTAGCAATGAAATTGCAGGGGAGAGTAACAGAAAGGTATTCTACACCTACTGTAACATAGGATTTTTCAAGCACAGCATAATCCTAACAACAGAGATCAGGATTCATTTACCTTTCCAAGTAAACTTTTAAAAAGTTAACAGCCAGAGGAAGGGTTTGTAAAAGTCTGACACTAACTCATGTTAAAGTACGAGCCTTTCAGTTAATTCAAGCACCAGCTACTAGCTGAAGGACTTGGTCAAGTACCTGGAAAGGGGAAGCGAGTGATCATTTCTCCCTCCTTTTCAGTTTCAAGGCTCAGGCACTCCAGAACAACTGGGATAGCATCCCTCTCCCAAAGAGAGAAAACAAAGCTCTTCTCCAGGCCACCTACCATGCACCCTCTGCAGCAGCGCACACATCTGCCATCTCCACTAGCATCTCAACTTGGCTTTTAAGAAAGGAGAAACACAACCCTAAGCAAAACAAAGTCACAGTCTGAGGCGTAGTCCTCTGGCAAACCCTGCCCACAAGCCTCCAGCTCCCTGCCGCGGCCAGGTGTGACCTGCAGATGCAGGTGAAGGCTCGCTGCCAACAGCGCAGACAGCTCTTCTTTGGGGAAGAAGACGGGAGAATTTCCCCCTCCTTTGTCCCGGAGGTACAGCGGGTCCAGCACACACAAAGCTCGCCCGGGATTCCACCACCGCACACAGGCGGGTACCGGGGGGAGCCGGGCCGAGGCCGGCAGCAAGAACCGCCATGGCCCGGCACCTGAGGGCGGCGAGGAGAGACCCCGCCGCGCGGCACGGCCCAGTCGGCTCCTGTCATAAACCGGGCCCGCTGCAACCCCTCCAACCCCAGGGAAGCCCACCCTCAGCTGCCCCACTGCTGAAGGGGATCAAAAGTTCCCCCCCGAGGGTCGGCTCTGCACCGGGGCCGTGCCCGGCAGGGACAGCGCCGTTAGGGAACGTCGGAAAACAAGGAGAGCGTCCCACACTCACCGCCGCCACAGCCTCCTCCGGTCCCCAGCACCCCAGCAGCAGCAGCACCAGACAGCCGGCAGCCAAGCTGCTGCCCCACCACCGAGGTTCCATCCCGCCCGCTCAGGAGCTCCGGCCCTGAGGCGCGGGCATAGCCAAGCGGGACAGCGCGGCTCCCTCCAGACGGCTCCCGCCGCCCGCCCCAACACCGACACCAGCAGCCGCCTCTCTGCCGCGCTCTCCCGCTCCTGCGGGCTCAAGTCCTCCCGGGACTACTTGCCAACAGTATTCATCCGCACCGGGGGCGGGCGGGAGAGTAGCCGGCAGCGGAGGGTGCTGGCGCCCCGCTCTGAGAGGACCGCAGCTCCCCACAGCCGCCACCCTGCCCCTGGGCGCCGGGATTTTGTCGGCTCGAAGGGCGGGCGAGCACCCGCCTCTCCCCGCCCCGCCCCTGCACCGGGTGGGCAGCCGCTGGACATGGGCTATTTCCCCACCGGAAGCACCTCAAGTGCGTTAGGGTCGGGAGAGCTGCTGCCGGTGCCGGCTCGCACCCTGGGGTGCAGGGCTGTGATGGCTGCTTAGCCTGCCTCAGGCCCGCCCCGTCCCGCTCAGGTGCGAAGGCTCGGCGGAGACCGCGCAAACTTTCTGCCCGGGCAAGCTACACGGCGTGCAGCGGCGGGGCCCTGAGGGGGACTGAGCCGGGACCGGGCGGCCCGGCCGCTCCACGGGGCCGCTGCCGTAGCGGGGGAAGGAGCTGGTGAAGCGGCCGCACCGCGGAGGTGAGCGCGCAGTGCCCAGCCCGCCGCCGCGGAGGGGGCCTGCCCGCCCCCCTGAGTGACGGCTGCGGGCCCTCCTCTTCCTCCAGCGGTGCGGAGCCGGTAACCGGGCTGCGTCCCACAAAGCTGCCTGGAGCATGGGGCGCGCAGGGTGAGTGCCAAGGAGCCGCGGTCCCTTCCCTTCTCTGCCCGGCCCGGCCCCCGGGTGACTGTGTCCCTTTGCCTCCCCACAGGGCACTGCTGGTGCTGGGGCTCCTCTGTCTGGGCACGGAACCGGTGAGCGCGGTAAGTGTGCAGGTCCCGGTGCCAAGTCAAACCTGTGGGGCTTCGGCATCCTTGGGCCGAAAATCAGACGCCTCCCACCCCCCTCACAAATAATGGTTTAGGCTTTCTTAATTGCCGTACACCTCTGCTCCGAAGTTCCTTTGTGCCTTCCGTGTGCTCGACTTTAATTAGTTTTTGCAGAGTAACGCTGGGGTGAAACACCATCCGCATTCAGGGCACCAGGTTCCTAAATCTGAACGAATGATCAGTATCTCTGAACTGACTGCCTTTCCTTCTTCGTTAGCCTCTTCTCAAAGTTTTCTGTTAAAAGCCGACCTTTCAGATCCTCACTTGCAAGGGTTCCAACCTACATCTTGTAACTAAGTAAAAGTGATGGGAGAAATTAAAGGATTAAGCTGTTAAGCGTTGTATGAAGGTTCATGACTAGTGAATTAGTAAATGTGTTTTAAATTCCAAGTTGACATACAGAAGCAGTGACTTTATGATCTGTCATTCTGACAATTTTATGACATAAACACAGATTTTCTCTTGATGTTCCTAATTAATGTTTGAACAGATTAGTAAGGGATCACAGGCTTTTTAAATGTTCATAATATTTCCTTTTCTTTTTGGTGTTGTAATAGATTTTCTGCAACTGGGATCCTGAAATTGTTAGCCCACTCAACTGTAGAGAAGAAAAGAGTCCTTTGGAAAGTCTGTAGCCTAAATTAAGTGTCTGACTGATGTACAGGCAGCAGTTCAAAAAACCCTCTTTGTTACACTGGGATGTAAATTAAGATTGTACAATAATCTTTGTGCTTAGGCTTTTATAGCACATATGCAATAACCAATTAATGGAAGTAGTTAGTGTAATATGTTTTAAGCATGTTTATTTCAATTCAACTTCTAACAGACTTTTAACAAAACCAGTTAAAACATGGGTTCTTGTCAGTGTTTCTCTACTGCATTTGCTACTCTTTTGATTAAACTTTTAAGGATTTAGACTCTTCTGTGCAACTGAGAGAAATCTTTTGAAAAGACTTTAATAGCAGAGGGGTTTATGCTGTTCATAAATATGAAAGGCTTGATTCTGCTTTGCTCTTTTTATAATCAATTGCACCAGTAGAATTTCATCATCCCAATCAGGTGGTAGTTACAAGTGCTAATCTTCTCAAAGATTAAAAGCTTAGACAGTTTTCTTCAACAAAACCAAGAGCTGTTCTTCCAAGTTGTTCTCGCTCCAGTGGAATCTCTGTGGAAATTACTTGTATAAAGCAAGTGTTTTCAAGGCTTTTGGAAACAAATACGTCACATTTTGCTGTCATTTTTATAAATTCATGCACTATGTCAGTGTAATTACTCCTGAGGGACGCAGGTGTAATGAATGACAGATATTTAAGCTGTTTGCTCCAGTTTTGCTGCATACCTGTTGGAAAGCACATCTCTTCAGCACTCATATTTGTTCCTTGGCATGTTTCATTCCCCTTAAGGGGACTTTGTCAATTTACGTCTACTTCAATGAGTAAGATAAATACCAACATGGCATTTCTAAGTCTTCCTGCCAGTTTTCTTTAGGGCTAGAAAACAAGCAAAATCTTTGTTGTGCAATCAGTCTAAAAGTATGAAAAAGAATCAGAAATAGGTCCTTAAAATACTTTTAGTGCTTCAGATTTTAAAATGCTCTTAAGCATGTACAAGAAAAGATGTACAGATATGTTTTGACAATTTCAGATACAGTAATAGTAGGTAAATGGCTTTCTGGTATCACTGAATTAAAAACACCCCTAAGACCTTCCTGCATTGAAGTGAGCTGTTTAGAATAAGTAGTGGTGATTGTAGTGAGGAGAGCTTTTGTAGGAAAAGCGGGATATCTCAAACAATTTTTAGTAGTCCTCTGCTAGATAATGTGAAGAGACTGAGCACAGTGAAGTACAATGTTAATAAAATGAGGGTAAGAGTTTAGGTTAATGAGGAATAATAACTTGTAGAAGACTGTTCACAGAGACAGTCAACTATCAAAGCAGTTGTTGCTGAGGGTGATGTGATTTGTGACTTTGTTCATCTTCCCTTTCTTTCAGGTAATCTCATTTCAATACCTTAAATGTTGTAAAAGCAACATTCTAAAATATTCTACCAAGTTGTTGAGGGTTCTTCAGGAATGTTACTGTGGACATGACTAACAGGCAGTGGCTGGCACGTTCGGCCAGTATCCTGAATGAGGTAGTGTCAAAGATGGCTTTGACTCAGAGGTCTCAACTGCAAAATGTAGTCATCCCTCCCCCTCTAAGAATAGTATTTTCAAGTGTATTGGAGTTAATTTCTCAGCTTTTGCTTATTTTTCCTGGAGATAAATAATTATTTGTTTTGAACGGCAGCACAAAGTTAGTCTTGTAATGTAATCTGTTTTCCTGAGCCAAATGTTGAAAATATAGATGATTTGCTGTTACAGATGGGGCTACTATGCAGAGATTGTTACCTCTTTTGTAGACTAATTTCTGGAGTGACCTAAGACTTTCCCGTAACATCTTTCTGCGGTCCAGAAGCCATCGTTCATTAATGTTTGCAATCTTTTATTATCAGTAATTTGCATTAGTAATGAACCAGGAGTGTCAGTATAAGATGGAGAGCAAGAATAAACCACCAATGTAGTGTCTTCTTGACATTCATTACCCTGTAAGACAAAAGTTGGTGCAGAGCTGAGGGGAATAAGACAAAATGTGGGAACGGTGATTAGATGAGGCAGGTGTTTGCCCACCCCTGAGGCTTTTCCAGAAGAGGGACTTTTAAAAGGATAATCAGAGTTTTGCTGGTGTTTCTCTCACAAACATGAGGTGGAGCATGAGATGAAAATGGTCACAAAATATAGAGGCAGCCTCTTGCAATTAAATTTGGGATTCTCATCTCTTTACAGGCTCTCAGCTGAGCTGCATAATAGTCCTAGCAGTCTTTCTGTGTCCACTTTAGAGTATACCTGACACACAGGTGTGGTGATAGCTCCTCATTTATTTCCTTTCTGCCATTGAGCTAGTTGAGCACACCTGGAATATGTGCTGGTCTTGATCTGAAATCCTAAGGAACTACTGTTAGAACTTAGTGTGAGGATTTATTGTCAGACATGTTCTCTTGGAATGGCTGAGTGTGCAGGTAAGAGTGCAGTTAATTGTTATTTTATGAGTCTGGACATCAGGTACTATTGCAAGTCTTCCAAATCGTCTGGGGCTTCTTTTGCTAAGAAATGCACAGATTAACTAGAGATACCCTCCTTTTCTAGTGATTATTCAGCAGAACATCTGCAGTATCCAAGTAAGGCAAATAAAAACTAAATGCCAAGACCAGTTCTGGCAGTTTGCTCTATAACTCTATTTTGAGTAACTGAAGCTCTGCTAGTTTATGACAAGCTATCCCAAGTGATCTTCTTTCTCACTTAATATATCTCAGGTTTTCTGTGTGAGGTTTTTTTATATCTATGATACAAATGTTTCGTGATGTCTTTTAATAAGTACTGGATCAGCTTAATTGAACCAAGCTCATTGTTTTCAGTGGCCTTAAGCCAAGAACAAATTTGGCCCGCAGCTCTGACAGAGAGGGAAAAAGTAGCTGTTTAAGTGTGGATATTTAAAATCAGAGTTGCAGCTCTTACAATTCCACTGTCTTTTGGTACCCCAAAATAATAAATTTAAGGTATTCTTTCTGAGTGAAAAAAAGGAACAAAGGTATTCTCATACTGTAGAGTTATGTAGTAATATTTTGAGATGGAAATGAAGTCATGGTAGGAACAGATGAAAAATTCTTTGTTTCCAGAATTCTTGATGCACTTGACCTCCTTCCTAAGTGGGTTTTTGTGGATAATGATCTAAAATTAATTAATTAAAATTAATTTCCTTATTTCAGAATATTGCTATCACCCAAGAAGGGTCTCACTCTCCTGAGAAGGCTATAAAACCCTACTGAGCTTGATATACTTCTTTCAGTTTACATGTCTGGGAAGAAAGAGTACTTAGAGTGGGATCATGCAATTTTCATTACCTGTTCCTTGCAGAAAGGGAATTAGGAGATGTAAGCAATAAATGTGAAAATACTTTGAGAAAGTAAATAATTTGTTCCTGTGCTTTTTTGCACAGATATCTTGCAGTTTAGCCTGCCTTGGGTTTTTCCATACAACTTTCCCTTCTCTGATGGTGTGGTTTATATGGAATTCATGTTGCTGCAGTCTCCAGTTGCTGTTTTTAGCTTTCTACTTTTCAAAAGGTGTTGACATTAATTTTACTACTTGCGTACAAAGTCATCTTTTCAGAATGGCTTCTTCTTCCCTCAGGTCTGAGGAAGTGTGAAGAGGCAGAATTAATACAAAGCCAGAGGAACTGTTCCATGGATCTGCTGCTTCTCTGGCTTTTTGCCACATTTTTTAACACTTCTTGCTGGTCAGAAGTGGCTTTGCTGGCCCTCTGATTCTGCTCCTACCCAAATGGATACAAAGCAGGGATCCCTGTGGTCTGTGCTAGCTTCCCTTCTTGTTTCCTCTGCAGGATTTCTATTAGCTTTGGTTGTGTCAGCTTCATTGGGCCATTAAATAGCACCATCCTGTTTGCATAGTCTCTGCGTAATCAGTTACTTTAATATTGAGAGAATCAACCTTGTGAACCAACTTGGGTTGATTTGCTTCAGTCCACTGAGATGTCAATAGCTAATGTATTCTGAGTTTGGCTTATTCACAGCCTGGTCTATTTCCTCCTATTCGGCTGGAACCTGCTGTATTTTGTACAGCCTCCAGCCCTTGCCCCAACGTGCTCATCTGCCTTTTTAGCTCTCCTTTGAGCCTTCATAGTCTAGGGAGGCTGCCAGTATGACTCCTGGTGGTTAATCCTCTAGTGCTTTTTCTGATGCCTCACTCTTAGCAGCCGTGAGGACATGTTGGTGCATGTTACCTAGGAATAGGCACAAATCTGTTTAAGAGGGTTGCACATTACATTTGTTGCTTTTCCCATTACTAACAGGAACAAACGTTTCCATCCATGACACAAGCTTTTGGCAAGACCTCAGCGTGATGTATAACACAGGTAAAATCTAAGCATCATTTAGACTAATCAAGAACTAGGTAAAGAAGGCAGTAAGTCAAGGCTTCTGTGTGAATGAAAGTAATATTTCCTTCACTTTTATGTATTTGTCATATTGAAGGGAAAAGACGTTGGAAACAAGGTGGCAACAGCAACATTAACTGGGTTTTTTATCTTTTATATTTATTTTTTTTCTGGCTGGCAGAGACATAAAGATCTGCAACTTTCTCAAGATTGGGATGAAATGTAGACAGTAAGCTGAAACCCAACTGCAGAAATCAATTTATAGCACTGTTAGGAGAGGTTGGTTTCGATCTGAAAAGCAGAGAAGAGGAAAATGAAAGTGCAGTTGAATGTGAAATGGACTTATAAATGTTCCCCATGCTTCTTAAAATCTCCACAAATTCAATGTCAGTGAAACTGGAAATAAGGTTCCTGTCTAAATAGTGACAAGTCAGTTGCTTGTCTTTTCCCAGCTTTTTAAAAGTACTCCATATTATTTACCTGTTCACATTGCATCAAAGAGTCTTCAAATCAGCTCCCTATATTCCTTATCCATTTCTTTGAATCACTGATGGTATTACCTTCTATTAATGAAGGTCATACCCTCACAAGTAGTAAGGTTGTCTCTCTGTGGACATGAAATAATACCTAGCTCTGAAAAGGAGTTTCCTTAGAAATGATACCATTATAAAAGGAGTAATGAATCTATTACTCTAATGCTTTTAAGTTAAAGTTTGCTGAGAATTCATAAACTGGCAAGTCAGTTTTCCAGAACTGCATATGTAAACAAGTCTCAGTACTGTAACAAAGTTAAATAGGTTCATTGGTACATTGGGTAATTGCTTGACTTTGTCAAAGAGGAGCAGGACTATTTAGAAGTTATAATAGTTCTCCTTATATCAGTCAAGCCTTTGCTGTGCAATGTTTAGATATCATTTGCTTTGTAGGAATATACATATATTTGAAAGCAGTTTGGAATTACTACTACTGCTATAGTGGAAACACATCAAAACAATAGGAAGGTGAATCACTGTATTGTACTTTGATGATTAAACCTATCCACAAAGCAGGGTGTAACTGAACGGGAAGAACATACCCTGCAGGAGCAAAAACATTTGGCAAAAAGCAAGCTTGGAAAATTAAGAATTTATAGTAGTCTTCATACTTCTCCATTAAAGGAGCCTCTAAGCTTCCAGCCTCAGCCCTCCTCGTGAGATTTCAAACTATCATCAAAGAGTTTGAGAAGGGGTTGAAAAGTTGGAGCATTATCTCTAAAATTAATGTATCTTTGCAAATACCTCCTACATAAACTGCAGCACGTGTGAAGTGTGGGTTCAGCTGGAAGGTGAGGTTGGCAGGTCCTCTGTTCCACTGTATTTTGCATAGAGCATGCTGACTCTTTATTGCAGGAGAGGATTGAAGTGTGATGAGTTTTGGTCTTGTGGGCATGACTGAGGTGATCTGCAATAAACTCTGGATGCCAAAAGTGTACTGGTGTACTTCTGAAATTCGTATGCTTTTTGCCTTCACTAGGGCAATAGGTGCAATGCAAATGCACTCCTTGCTATTTAGTGGAGGTTCTTTCATCTGTTTTCATCTGAAACACAGCCTTTAGCAGCACTCTGTTCTTGTGAGCTTTATATGATCATTTTTACAAAGGAGGTGTAGTGCATTTTTAACCTAATAAAGTAGTTTTGGCTTAAACTGGAAACCACCTGTGAAGTCTCCTCCTACAGATGAGGAATTGGGTGCATTAGGAAAAAGGTGAAGTATTCTAGCCACCAGTCAGATCCTTAGCCTACTTTTACCACAAGAAGATACAGGAAATACTCCACAGAGTTTAACTCCACAGAAGTTTTAAAGTTAAATGAGTTGGCGACCATAAACGGACTATGTTAGATGGTCTCTTCAAGGTAGTGATTATATGGTTTGCTCTGTGGTACTTTTAATAACCTTAATCTCTGTGAATCTATAATCTTGTTAGGATTAAACTGAAATCTTGACTAGATAATTAGAGTGAGCTCCAAACTGTGGTTTGACCTAATATCTTGTAGTGGTACAATTTCCATATGAATGGATTGCCCTGGAGCTGTGGAGCATTGAAAGCCCTCAGCAGAGTCTGGGAGCTAAGGGCTTCCTGTACCTCAAGTAATCAGCTGAAAATCGTCTCAGAGGTTTTGCAAAGACTGCTCTTCTGAGACCATGCAGGTGAGGGTCTGGATCAGAACATCTTCTAATGTAGCAGTGACGTTTTGCCATTGAAGGTAGAATGTGTTTGCAGACCCTCCAGAGTGCTGAGGGCTGCAGGATAGGTTGTACCACGAAGTGAACGTGCCTGTTCAAGTCTGGTTTGTGCCTTTTCTGGGGTTCATTTACCATGGGTGTGCATTTCACTCTGTTCCTTTACATAAGTACAAAGTAATGTGTTGCAGTTTTCACTTTAAAAAACATAATCATAGGTTGCACTACTGTGTTGTGTTCAGTCCTGGGGCTGAGTGATTTGGGATGTCCTTCAACCCTGCCGGGCCATGTTATTTTGTGTCCTAAAATGCTGGCTAAATGCCAGTATTACTGTCTTGTATGTGTGAAGAAGGCTTTGCCCCAAATCATAGGCAAGTCAGCAGCAGGACTGGACTGCAGCTTCTGGTTCTGTGCTCCAGCCACTCAATGAAAACAGACATTAGAGCCTGGAGATGCAAAATACCACTTTGCATAATGATCATAGGTCTATTATGTAGCTTTGCTGCTTTGAACTGTTGCACCATAATTGGTAGTGCTTTGTATGCCCTAAGGCTCTGCTGTGAATGAAATGACTTGTACAGTCGGCTTTTGGAGATCTGGGAGGCTTGAACCTCTAACTAAGAAGGCACAAAAACTGTAAAAAGATGTTTATGGCTATTTAAAGGCTCTCCATTCCAGTGAATTTTCTTCCATATGCTAGCACAGTATTGTGAGGCTTCCAAAGAATCTTATTGGGTTTTGTCTTTCAGCTTCACACTCTCCAGCCAAGTTCTGCACATTTCACAGAGGAGTGGCAAGGATTAAACCCTAGCTAGTTAGTCCCCATTACAGGTGGAGTTGTAGAGGGGAATTAATTACTGTTTATATCAGATCTCCAGTGCTACTGCAACTTTTCAACTCCATTCAAGGTTACTTTATAAGCAGCAAACCAAAATGTTTGCCAAGTGTTTTGGATAGCAGTAATGCTATATGAAAAACAAACAAACAAATGAAAAATGCTGTGATTGTGACTGATTTGTGGTGGGGTTTTGTGTTTGTTGGGTTGGGTTTGGTTTTTTTCATTTTCCAAACATAAATGTGATTCATAAAACAATAGATCAATAGATATTGGACAAATGTCAGCAAACAAATTTTTTCTTTTTATTTAGAAACACAGTAATAGGAATTGAATAATTTTTCATTCTGAGCTGCTGGTACCAGAAGTGTTCTGTAGCTGACTGTAGATGTCCAGATCTATTCCCTCTTTCTTTCTTACCTCTCAGCTTGTGAAACAAAGGAAAAAGAGATTTTAAGGTGGGTTTTGTTTTATTTATTAAGCTACTGTTCCGATCTGGAGTGATTGTTTTACACTTTACCCTGTACAGAAGGTGTCAGCTCAGTCATCTTTGTGCAGTGATACTGGTTACAGATTTTGTTTGGATTCCATGATACCACTGAATTTACCAAACATGAATTTTGCTGAGGTAGCTGTATGTTGTGTGGTTTGTTATACGTTAGTGCTCTGTGTGTGTAAGAATAACCAGGCAAAGTGTTTCCAACATCCGTTTCATCAAGATGTGTGCTTATAATTTCCATTAAAGAAATTCCAGTGAGAAAGTTATTTCCCTCCTCTTCATTCCAGTGGGATGAGCTCACTCATAGGAGGGCAGAGGGGTACCAGGTTTCGGGCCCGCATTCCTTTGCCAGAGGAATGTACAGTGAGACACAGGTACAGGCTAGCTCCACGACATGCTTGTTTAGAGGGGCCCTTCTGCAACCTTACAGCAGCTTACAGAGCTCAGATTTACAACACTTCTTTATCTGCATGGGTTTGATTTAGAAAAGAGTCAGGTGGATTAATCTTTATGAAGAAAGTTATTTTGTTTAATTTTCAAGTATTTTTAATTTCCCTTTTACAGAGGTGGTAAAAGTGTATTGTAAGACCCTTAATTGTAGTAGGTGTGATATTAAGAAAGGTAGAGGCAATTAAAATATACTCATTCTGCTGCCAGGTGTACTCTATGCCATTGTGTTTGACTGAGGTCAGTGAGAATTCCGCCTGCGCCTTACGTAGTATGTCATTCGGGGCCTTCTCGAAATGATTATACTTTTGGAATTAGATTTGGTGTCTGGCATGAGTAATCCTTATTTTCCTTATGTATTAAATGTCAGTGGCCTCTTATGCCTGATACTTCAAACTATATCAACCTAACACTTGTATCAACTTGTATCTGGAAAAAGTTGCAGAAGAGAGCTAAAACTTACCCATTACATAAGTTCATCATAAAACTACATGGGAAAGTAATTCAAATTCTGTTTGACACCAGATTTTCTATGAGATGAAACCACTACAATCATTCAGTTACTTGGCAGAGCTGTGAAATTTATTATGCTTGCTCAGTTTATATCCACTGCAGCCTCTAGTAAGCTTGAAATCACTAATTCCTGTCTGATGATAGCAAGAAACTGTACTGGGACATTGACTTCTGGCAGATATTTTATGGCTAGGGCAGGAAGCTAGTATTTTGCAGATAAATCATGAGGAGTTGGTTGTGGTATAAGGAATAAGCAAACCTAGTTTCTGTTCTCAACATAGCTTGATGAAAGACTTCATGTAACTTTCTTAAATGCTCCATAACGTGTTTGTAGCTACCTGTAAAATAACCATGCATATGCTGAACTGGGTGTGTGTGTGGGGGGGGAGTGGTGGTGTCTGCCTGTTTATCAAGGAAAAGAGAAATGTATTTAATTTTGCTTTCAAGCCATTGTAGTAGATTGAACAGAGGAGCCTGCAGTGTACGTGCCAGGAGTCCTGTTTGCTGTTGCCACTATCTGGCAGAAGGCTGTGCCTATGCCCTTTGTATGGCTGCCTGTGTATGCAGGGAAGGAAGGAGGGCAGCTTTTACTGATAGTTCCTCAGCAAGCCTCTGTTATGCCCCCTTTTTCAGTTTAATGCATAATTTGGAGCTAACTTCTACGCCTCCTACACAGCAAGCATTGAGTGTTGTGTTCAGCGTGAGGCGTATTTCTGTTGCTGGTTTAAATCCAAGTAAGTTAGACAACTTATACCTTAAGATAACTTATCTAACTAAATACATTAGGAAACTTCTTAGTCCACCCTTTATTTCCCATTTGTACCACTCTGCAAGCCTGTGTGCTTTAAAAATAATCAACTTTAATCACAGGGTTTATTTTAGGTAGTCCTGTGAGGAGCAGGAAGTTGGACTTGATCATCTGTATGAGTCCCTTCCAACTTGAGATATTTTGATTCTATGAAATAAAATGTGTTCTTCCAATCAGTTACTCTTGTAACTGCCTTTGCTAACAGTTTGTTAGTGAAGGTCTTAAAATCTGAACTCATTTGGTGAAAAAAAAAAAGGAAATCTTTCTCAGGTCCATAGGTTTGACTGAAATTTGATATGAATGAGTTTAGCCTTGTTTGCCAAGTGCCTGTGGTGTAGAAGCTGCTGTTGTTAGGGCACTTTTGCAAAATCTGAAATGAAATATTTTCTTTTGAGTTCACTGCTCATGGATAAGTGAACACCCGTGTAACCTTTTGTTTGGTTTTCTATAGAATTTAATTTACAAACTTTGCTGGAAAGAACCTTTTGCCCTTATTAATGTATTCTGTAGCACAAAGGAATCTGCAGGGTGTCAGGGTGTACAATGTACAAGCCCTGCTCTTCGGTTGGAAGTTGCTGTTTGTCTCTGAGGGGGAGTTAGGAAGTTGATATTTGGATCAATTCATAGGTTGAGCTTTTAGCTTGGGTTGCATTTTTCCCATCGCAACTGTAGCTCTTATACCCATCACAGCAAAAGGTTAATCTGTGTGATGAATGTGGAAGTATAGATAGCTGTGATTTTTTTCTCATGGCTAAAGGAGATGTAGCACTTATCAGAAGTCCAGATGAAGCATTTGTATTCAGATTTTATATTTCAAACACTGCTTATATGAACTTTGTTAAAAATCCATGAGGTTTAAGTATCTCCATGCACACATAAGGGAATATTTGTTTCTGAAACATCACTTTGTGTTCGTATTACCACTTCTGTAATGCTCACACCTGTGAACTCAGGTCACCAGGCCTGACCCTGCTGAACTCTTGGGCACAAAAAATCAGAATTGAGATACAAACCTCATTTCAAAAGATTTGCAACCTGCCAGATACACATGTAAAAACTAAAGAAATCATGGGAAAACACTGCTCAGCAAGGGGCAGTCTCATCACACAAACCGCAGAATTGCACGGCTGCTGTTTAAGGAACAGTGGACGCACTGCTTTCTCTGATAGTCATTCTGTTCAGTGATGGCAGCTCCTCTGCCTCATAAAACATAGAATGCTTGAGCTAAATATTTTTTTTTTCAGGGTATACATATGGAGGTTCAAGCCTGTTTAAAATCACTCGTTGCAGTGAGAAGATGATGGTTTGGTTTAGTGTGAGGTGTCCCTGCCCATGGCAGGGGGATTGGAACTGGATGATCTTAAGGTCCTTTTCAACCCTTACTATTCTATGATTCTATGATGGTAGTTAGCTGAGCAAAGTCTTGGAAACAATTGTCATTTCTCCCAAAAATGTTCTTTCTTCTCAGTCTTGCAACCGAGCAGTGTCAGGATGGTGAGCTCAAACACAGCTGTGCTTTGTGCTGCTGGCATGTAAATAGAGACCATAAAAAAGGCACTTTCCCGCAGCAGTGTTTTATTGTTGAGCTGAGTGTTGATGTGATAGCTCAGGTCATAAATCTTCTCAGTCAATGATCAGCGATCCAAAGGGATCATTCTTGTCTCTTCCTTTCAACAACACAAGCATTACTCTTCCAGAAAACATCAAAAAAATTTCATGTACTCAGGAAAAATCTGCCCTGGTACAGCCAAAAAAACCCAGGAAACCAGGTCAAGCCAGAAAATACATCCCAGTGTTCACTCTAGGAATGATACACATGCCTCTTACAAAGGGAGTAATTAATCAGGGTTCTAGTCTTTGGGTAAGATTAACATTCAAGTTTCCAAACCTATTATACTTGATTCAAGTAAAAAGGAGTGTGGGTGTATGTTGATATCCAGCTATTGCTTAGGTTTTGACTTGGAAATCTCAAAGGACAGGAGCAGCAGGTGGACAGAGTTTTCAGGGTACATCTTGCATCATCTTCAGATTAGTTCTGTATCTGTCAGTGACTTTCTTGATCTCTGGAAGGAGGCTAAAGGAGGACAGGTTATTTTGCCAGTTTTGAGCTAATTTCTTTATTTAGCTGAGGTGTGACTCAGAGAATTGCTGTTAACAACCTGAGTCCTTTTATGGCCAAAGAAGGATGGCAAGATGGGTAATTTGGAGCACCAAGGTCAGATGACTGACTGAGACAAGGAATGTAACTGCTTACCTCTGAAACAAGGATTCTACATGCTGTGAATAACGCTCTTGTAAACTGGTGTGTGGATGGGCAGTACATGGGAGATCAACAGAAAAGGGAGCAAGGATGGTGCACAGTGCAGATGTTCAATTATTCTTTCCTTGCAGTGACACTCAGGCAACTCTAAAGGATTTATTCTGTGTCCCATTGCAGAGAGTGTGCAGCCTGTCCACGTTCCGTCACTCTAGAAAATGAGGGCTCAGGATAGGTAAGCAGGTAGCAAAGTCTAATATAGCCATTTTTTAGATAATAAACAAGAGATGAGGCAGGTGCTCTGTCGCTATGGAGTACAGTGTATTAGATTCCTGCAGTGTTTGTTTTACAGCATACCCATAAACATTGCACAGCACCCTTGAATGGATAGAAGAATATATGATTTTTTTCTGCAACAGTAAGGGATTTTAAGAAGGCCAAATATAAATGTTTGTCTTGGAATATGACCAGGATGCGATGTCTAATAACTCCAATATCTCTGGTTTCCTAATGGCCACCAGCTGCCAGGACCTGTGGTTTTTATCTCATCTGAAAGAAAGGCAAAGCCATCAGAACCCCTGATAGTTCAGGATAGACTGAGATAGAAATGCTTCCTGCTAATTCCCAGTCCTGCCACTTCTATCATTCACGTTTCTGGTGAAGCTTCTTATGACAACACAGTTGTGCTGAGACTGGGATTTTTTGATGGGGGTTAGGTGCAAAAGGTTGCAGCTTTCCTGTGAGATACACACATTCCTTCATGTCAAGGCAAGGGTTATGGTGATTATTGTCATAACAAAGAAAAAAATACATCTAAACACATTTCTCTGAAAGATTTAAAAAATATTTGAGCTCTCCCTCAGGAATAACTTAATGGTCAGTCTTAAAAATGAAGATTTGTGCTCAGTGATGAATTCAGAAGTAGTTTTTGGGCCAGAATTGATAGAAACCAGCTTGCTGCTTGTAATTTCAAGGTGACCTTTCACTATTAGTTCTCTTCTTTCCATAAGCCTTCATTTCTGCCCTTTTTTCTTTAACTATTAGGAAATCAGTCAAATACTTGACCATTTACAAGAAAATGTTTAATGAAGCTTTCTGTAGAAGTTTTCTTTCTAGTATGTTTTGCAGATGTGTATTTGTTGGTGTTGTAGGGAAAATATATAAGCAATAATGCTTCTTCACTCTGAGCGATTCCCTAATGCTTCTTCACTCTGAGTGATTCCCTCATGCTGCTGTGTCACACCTTCACTCAGAAACTTGAGGAACAATAGGCTGTAAAATACTTCTCCAGACTTTAGGCAGTAAGATATTTTAATGCTTTACTATTACTAAATACATTAATTGCCCTTCCCTCTCAGGTTCAGTAGTGATTATATTACATTGCATGCTAGCAAGAGGATAGAACCAATTTTGTTTGTGAATTGGAATACATGTAACATTTATTCAATACATTTATTAGAAAGAGAACCTTAGTGCTTTATTTTATGCTTTCTGTATTTCTTTAGCTGTCCAGATACATGTGAAATACATAACCAGACATGTTTGGGGCACATTAAATAACTTGGAATGCTGTGATGCCTATGACCATCTACGCTCAGTTATAAAGAAACAAGTCTTTTCCTCTGAACTTCCCTTCTTGTATGCTGTATGGACAGGAATGTATGTCTTGCAGCCCCTGAAATTTTGAACGCCATCTAATGTTCGAAAGGAGGGTGAACAGCAACCAGATTTCCCTTATTGAGCCCTCAAGCAGATGGTTCATGTTTTCAGCCATCACAGATCCCTTTAAGTACAGGAACTGACCACGTATCTTCCAAGTGAATAAGTAGGAACTTTCTCTTTGACCACTGTTTTGAAGTACCGTAAATTCCATATCCTGTGGTGTATGTCTTTGTTAATTGGAGAGTCATGCCAAAACCAAAGTCTGTTATCTCTCTTCTTAGTGGTGAGTGGGACCTGATATGCAGAAAAAGCTACTAATAGATAATATGGGACAGTAATGGGTCTGTGAAGAGTCATCCTACCACTTGCTGCAATCCAGCTCTTGTACAATGCAGGTGCAGTGAATTGGTTCACATAAACTCAGTCAAACCAGAAGGAGAAAGAGGAAACTTTTGGTCCATCACCTCTATCAGCCAAAACCTGATCCTTTATGTATGACTACTGGACATCTTCTGTTTCTCACTCCTGAGAGTGAGGCTGGCTTTACAGTGGATGTATGCAGAGGAGCATTATCTGTTCATGGGAATGGAAAAGCTGTTTCATTTATTTTTATACAAATGCCAATACTGTACTTTACAAGAGCATCTTTAATCCTTCAAGCCTTGCAAAACCAGTTTGAGATACCTCAGCATTTGTGGAAGAGCTGTGAGCAGATTGAATTTTTCCTGTTTTTATTCTCCTCTCCCTGGCTAAATTCCAGCCCACATCTGCCCTTCCCCTGACAGCTTAAAACCTTTCTTCCTTCTGTGTGACCTTTGCCCTCCCTCTAAGCAAGTGCTAGAGTGAGAGGGCAGAGCAGGGGTCACAAGTCTTGTCCATCTCCTCCCAGCAGCAAGAGTTCTTCCTGAACAAGGGCAAAATGCGCTGAGAGAATCAGGATGTGCATTCAACCCAGTCCATTCTAGGTCAGAGCCTTGACACTTGGATATTATCAAAGTATTATTGCCAATATTGAGCCCTGTTGTAGTCCTGTGCATTTTTTATTCTTAAAGTAAAGATACAGGTGAGTACTTCTGCTGTTACTTTTTGAACCGAAGTACTAAAAGCAGAAAG
>JBCJKH010063873.1:68646-79916 GCA_039877255.1 Loriculus beryllinus
TAAGGTGCGCTTAGCAACACATGGTTATTATCATCAGTATGATAAGAGGGGTCATCAAAGTCACTGTCTACAACAGTGGCTAGAAGAGGGAAGTTGCATAAATCCATGTTTAGTTATGTGGCCCTGCTTGCATGGATATATCATCTCAATTGCATACTCTTGGGGATTTTTAACATAACTTAGTTTTCCTGATTTTCCACCTGTTGATTGCTTCTTGGAATTCTGATAGTTTTATAGTATTGGAAAATTCTTAATTGCCAACTGATTTATCCTCTGTTACACACTAACTGGGAAGCCTTTGTACTTCAAAGGGCATTAAGACTGCATTTGCTGCTTGGATGGGCCTTTTATGAAACTTTTCTTTTGCAGAGTTATAGGGCTACAGAAGAGCAAGTCTGATTTTACCCTTTTATTATTTTTAGTGTGCTCAGTTTGAAGTGCATACAGAAGTATATACAGTTTTAAGGACATACTGGATGCATCATTCATTATTTTTATTTCAACAGAAAGGGACTGATTTTTCACTGACATTTACACTAGTGCAATATGTTTGTAGATGGTACAGCTGACATAGTGGCATCTTGCCTTTCTGCTGAAGGGTAAATGACCAAATCAAGATTGTAGTTAGCAGCCAAGAGTCAACAGTCATAAGTTTCTGTGAGAAAAGCATGTTCTGACTTGATAAGTCCACTCCCTGAAAATAGAAATAGTATACTAGAAATAGCATTGAGGATAGAGGAACAGCTCCAAAGACCAACAACAAAAAAGCCCAACAACGTTTTTCTTGATTATGCTTACTACTACAGTGTCCAAACATTAGTTAACAACAAGGACCCATTGGGCAGTGTTCAAAGCAAGCATAAAAGTAGAAGACATCTTTTTTCCCCCAAAGGACAGCAATTTCTCAGTGATAATACTCTTTAAAGTATTTTGTTGGTGAAGCACAAAGTGATTCCCTAGTTTCTTATTGCCATGTCATTAACCAAGAGCATGCAATGTGCTTGGTACTTTCCAGAGTTCATGTAGTAAGTCTTGGTGAGCATGATACAGGGGGATGCCTCACTGTACTGTGTGCATGGGTTTTGTCTGTTCTTACTTCAGTCATTAACAAAACCTCTAGAGATATCAATGAGGGGGTATCCAGGTACAAGCCAGCTCGTGTTTTCAGGATCACAGAGTATAGGGTTAATAGTGAGTAAATGAATAAATGGGGAAATAAAGCATAGTGGTGAAGCTATAGAAACAGAGGTTAAAGAGTTAATCACATTGGTCCTGTAACAGGTAGTCTTAGAATCATAGAATGGTTTGGGCTGGAAAGGACCTTAAGATCATCTAGTTCCAGCCTCCTGGCATGGGCAGAGACACCTCCTAACAGGAGATGGCTGCATATGTTTTTATTTATACAGACTGGAATTTGATAGACTTTCAGCTTTTGGGGCATTTTGGCCCTTTTGTAGCTTCTGATATAGATCCTCTATTTAAAAATTGGGATGAGAGGTTGAGAGAAAATGAGTTGGCTAAGTTGTTTATCTGTCCCACCCCAATAAGAAGAATGACTGAACTTGGTTTAGATAGTGTAAGTGAACTGGAAAAGCTGGCTAAACTTTATGCCTGTGGGCTATAATGCTTTGCTAATGAAACCACTTCTGCACATGGGAGTGGTTCTTAGTTGGGTCCTCCCAGTCTGCAGCTGACATGTGCCATCCTATTTTAGAAATCTAATCTGGGGTAAGTGTATTAGTAACCTGAACAGACAAGTGCCACAGTTGTAATCATTAATTTAGGATACAGGCTAATTGTTTATATATAAAATGGAAATGCCCAACTCACCTGTGTATAATTCCCATTATTTATGACAGACTCTCAGCAGCAATAGTTTCCTGTTACAGGTACATTTGTTAAAAAGTAAAGCCAGTTCTTAATCCCTCATTTTCATTTTTAAAACTGCAGGCCTCTGGCCATTAAGAATGGGACTTAAGCATCTCTTAATCAGTGCCTATTGATAATGTGGCAAGGAATTTGAGTGCAGGGCTCTGTGTTAGACTGTTCAGTGCAGATTTGGAAGCCCTGCTGTAGTTATTAACAGGAGTGCTTGCATTCCTTCTCTAAAATAATGGATTTTTGTGTAAAGAATCATATGTCAAAATAATGTGGTCGTTGAAAGTAGCCCCAGGCATTTTTGACATACTGTGTCATGGGGAGGGATGCAGGAGGTTTTCTGTGGAAATGCTCTGGAGATACTAAGGGCATAAAAATATGACTAAATCAGGATTATTTTCATCGCTTTGCTGCGGAGAAAAGTAGCTCTCTAGGTATTCTGAATGTATATGAAAATGTGCATACTTGGGTATTCAGTGCTGAGGGCAGCCTTTTCCTGATCCTGACAAAGAAGGAATCTGGAATATTCCAAACAGCTTATTTTGTTCTTTGGGCTGATCACAAAAACCCATGTGCCACATTCCAGCTAAAAGCTATGTGGCATATTTATTTAAAATGAAAGTGTCAGATAAAAGAGTGAGTTTCACACACTTCCATCCCTGTGTTTTGGACTAACACTGCTTCTGTTACCTAGTAAAGGTATCTCTGTCTTTGTCAAGTTCATTATTCCTAGGAGGCAATAGTGCAATTTGGTTTTTCTTTCCATGTCATGTTCAGAGTGATCCCTAACAGGGAAGAGCAGGCAGTGGTACTGCTTTGGTCTGAGGGCAAGCATCGTGGGAGCTGAGCAAACCGAGGCTGCTCTCATCTTCTGTGCAAGAAAAGAGGTACTATAGACTCTCATTTTTTTTGCAGGATTGCTCTATGCTTAGGTGGAAGTGGATATCCTGAGACCTATCCTGAGACCTTCCCTGAGTGAAGCCACTGT
Organism: Loriculus beryllinus; assembly: GCA_039877255.1. NCBI lineage: Eukaryota > Metazoa > Chordata > Aves > Psittaciformes > Psittacidae > Loriculus > Loriculus beryllinus. The sequence goes on from JBCJKH010063873.1 coordinate 71,513, forward strand.
CTGCCTTAGTTGATTTCTTTTAATTAGATGTTCACCTATGTTCTTTGGTCGCAGTGAAGTCATCAGAGTCAAGCATGGGCCTTAGTGCATTGGGGAATTCAGTCTTTCAATTTTTACTATATTTTACTAAAGATATGTTTAACAGTGTATGGCAATGTGGAGCTTTGCTTTTGGGAAGGTAATGTTTTCATTAGGGAAATAAAGTAATAGTGAACTCATTCAGAACACTGCTGATCTGTGTGCTGTGTGTGTACAAAGTCAAACCAAAACAGAACTAGGGGAATTTTGTCAGTTTCTTTTGCTACTAGTTGGTTTATTCTGTTTGGAGGGGATTTAATGGAAGAAACTGGAATGAAAATAATTGAAACCAACAGTGTTCCTCTGCAGAGGATTGGTGATGTCTTCAGGAGGGGGTGGTTACACAAGTTGTACTTTGACAATACCTTGAAGGATGCAAACTGAATAGCAAAGGAAAAGGAACCTGACTAGAATCAGTGCACATGTTGTTTATTCAAGATGGCTTAAACGGCTGCAGCTCTTAGTTTACAACTTCCATCTCTGTAGATAGTGTTTTGGTGGTTGCTGAATCAGCCCAGCCTGCAGACCACATTGTCTGAGTGCAGAAATAGCTTAAAAGCCACTTGTGTTACAAGGTCCACTCATGTTTGTAGCTAGGTGTTTCCTTGTGCTAATCCCACTCTCCACTGTCTCCCCAGGAGGCGGATCAAGCATCCTTGTACCAGCTGTCTCCTACACCCCTAGTGTAACTCCATTGGAGTAAGCAGTTACATCGGAGTTATTGTTTTGTAATCTCTGACTGAAATCTAAAGGATACAGAGAGAGATTGGTAGTTAGCTTTGAAGTGAAAGGTCAGGTAGAGCTCCCTCCCTTACTTCTTAATCCATCAGCATTTTTCCAAGAGCATCACCAAAATCACAGCCAGTTTCTACCGATGTTTTCCTTGGGCTTTGCCACTTGATTGCCAGCTCTGAAACTTTAATTTCAAAGTGTTTTTTAACAGATGGCTTTGAGGAATGATGCGTTTGAAAATAAAATGCAAATAATGAATTGCTGCCATATTTTCAAAGTGAGTGGTCTGTGTTGCCTATGAAATTGGAGGATGAATCACAACGGACACATTCCAGTTTATCTTCTGAGATGTGTTGCTGATAAACGCTGTGAGCATCCCCTTGACTTTTGGTGAACGTTTTCCTCCTTTAGTGTTTCTAGTTCTTAGAACTGTTCATAAGATGAAGGAGCTGAGTCACTTGCAGGGCTGGTCCTTGTCCACTGACCCAGCTGTACCTGGAATGAATTCAAAACTGTAGAAAGGTAATAAAAATACATACAAGGAGTTGTATTCACTTTGTTTATAAAAGCCTCTGGACAAGCAGTTTAGTTGAAATGGATGAAATTACTCAAGTTATTATTCTCCTGGTTTCTGTTGCAGTTCAACGAAAAGCATTTATCTTCTAACCCAAACCCTTCCTACCGTTTAGAAAGAATGTCTTCAGTGAGTGACTTCTTACGCAGCAGAACTGTGTAGATGTAGAGTATAGAAAAGCAGACTTGAAAACCTCAGCTGTTGTTGGAAAGCGATGTCTTTAAAATACATACTGAATGCAGGACTTTCCTCCCCTTTAAAGAAAGAAGACTCAGGATTGTGTTTGACAGGGCATGGTTAGCGACTTTGCAGTGGAGTCTTCTGCAGGATTATAGTTGCCTGGGATGTCTTTTTGAAAGTGAAACATTATAGTGCTTGCAAATGCTTTACACTCGTTGAAGTTTGTGTTCGCATTTTGGCAACTTGTTGGAAGAGATGAGACTTTTAAGATGGCTCTAAAAGATCCATGTTAATATGAGAGGGTGATATCTGTAAGGGGACTTGAAAACTGGCTACAACACTGGAAACTTCAGCAGTTTGGAGGAAAAAAAAAAACACTAATGAGGGTTTTTGGGGGCAAAAAGTCGTGTTTCATCTATTACACAGCTTTTGGAAGGTACTGTCAGAAGTAGAAGAGTAGCTGGAATCATACTGTCCTTTCAGTCAATGAATGAATGCAGCTGTTCATGAAAATTTGTTTCCAAGCTGTTTTCATACCTGGAAGGCTATGTGAAATCTTCTGTGTATCACAGGGACATTTAAGGATACAGTGAGAAGCTGTCTGAAAATGTATTGTTTGATGAAAGAGTGCACATTGTCTGTTGTGAGTAATTTTGGGGTTTTAAGACTTAATTGATTTACTTGTGGTGTTTAGAAAGGCTTGGGTTGGTTCATGGTTCTATGCATCGTCTACATACACTGCACAATATGTACTGATCATAAGGCCCACCTCCTAGGACAACATCACTGATGGTTTTATCATATCCAACTATCTGGTTGCATGGGTTTTATTATCTGAAATGGTAATCGGTTCAGCAACTTAAGTACAAGAAATACCTGCACCATTTAGCAATGTGTGTTAGATTTAGCCAGAGGGCTGTGATAGAGTTGTGTGAGGGCTGTTGGGCAGGTACAAACTTGGTAAATAGTTGTGCTAAATGGTATAAATAACACAGTTATCTCTGACTTTGGAATCACTGCTTTAGGTTTTATAACTTACAGCTCTGTGTGGCTGCAGAACTGGAGCAGTGCTTTTTCTTCTGGCATATCCCTAGCTTTGATAGACAGCAGTGTAAAGAGAAAAGATTCTTTGCCAATATCCTTAGTACTTTTCAGTGTTATGTGCTTCAACAGTATGGGAATGTGTCTTAAAAATCACTTTTCTAAGTTTCATGTTTTCTCTCTCCATCTAAATGGACCTGTTTTGGGATGCTTAATACCACCAGGGGCAGCTTCTTTCTAAATTAAACCAAGCTGACTGTGCATTTCTTTTTCCCTGAGGTGACACCATATGTTCTCTACAAGCATTTTTCACTGCAACAGGATGCAATAATTCAACCGGTCCCTGCTGTTAGCACTGCTGCATTTGCATAATAATGGATCACATGGATATCTCCCTGCTGCCTTTGCACTGGTGTTTTGTGAAGTTAATGCAGAGAACTTCCACTCCACAGGGTGCAGGGAATGAAAGCCTATTTCCCTTGGGTACCTCAGCACTCTCAGGCACAGCATGGCCTCTAACAGAGGTTCACTTTCATGGCTGTGTGGGTACTGCCTACAGCCTACACATTCTTTATGCCTGGCTGCATTTCATCTGTTAAGGAATACATTGTGAGTTTCAATGAGCAGGAGAAACAAAAAATAAGTAAAGCTTTTACACAAATTTGTTATGTATTAATGGTTATAAATGGTCTAATAATAGATCTATATATATATAAATGGTCTATAAATAGGATCTGGCAATGAGGTTGTTGCTTTAGAAGAGCAAAATTCTCTGACAGGATCCTAAAGATCAGGAAACTTTCTCAGATTTTATAGTCTTTAAAGAAATGAGGGTAGTGTATAATGTTTTATAATACTTGCTGTAATACTGAGGATTTTAAGATTGATGGATGCTTATTGCCCAAACATGAAGCTGCTGGTCCAGCACACCGGCCACTCAGGTTGTTGCTGGTGTAGCTGAATGATACATGAGGTCTGGGCACTGCCAAGCCTTGCAGGCTGGAGAGAACAGGTTGAAACATATATGATGCTGATGACTTTCTAGCCAGTAACAGAGACCTTGGCAGACATGGGGAAAGAAACATTCCTTCTGTGTAGCTGCAGAGATAAAGTTTTCGAATTTCTAAACCGTATGGAGCTCTCTGGAATTTTATTACCCATGTTTTCAGACCAGGTAATCACTTGTTCTCCGCTTATGAATTTTCTAACCTACTAACACATACAATGAGGTTTGTGGTCATTTGTATGCCCCGGATGTAATAAATAGTGTACTTGGTAGCTGTCAGAGGCGAGTTTGTGCTCTGGAAATCCTTTATTGGGAGAAAGTTTCCATTTGTAGAAATTGATCACATTGCTGGTGTGACTGAAAGTTACTTCAGTGAATAAAAAGTCTGCAAACTGTATTGCTGGACTCCATCCAATGGATAAGAAATGCACATTGCCTCAAAACCTGAGAGTCAGGCAGCCCTTCTGTAGTGTGAAAGACATCACTTCGTTTTTGCTGTGTGTATAAAGTGTAAATTGACCTTTACTGTTTCTTTTGTTTTAAATCTACTTTCCAGTGCAACAGCATTCCTATCTCACTGGCAGGAGTAAGAGCAGGGAGTGAGGATGGGACTGGATTTGCTTCAGTCAGAATTTGCCATTAGTTCCTGTAGGCCAGGATTTCCTTCACGTTCTATAACCTTACATGACACTGAATTGGAGGAGGGTTGGGTTCTATTAGTAACTATCATTTAGTCTCAGCTGCCTGTGAAGATGTTTGCTAGCTCTATGCAATGAAAGAAAATATTTGAGTACATTGGTTAACCGAAGGCAGCGGTGAACCCTGAAATGAATTGGTATCTTAGCCATAAATTCATGTTTAATAGCACCATTCGAAAGTCCTTTTGTGCAGTAAAAGATAAGCTTGTGGCTTTGTGTTGTGTCCTTGCTCATGTAAGCTGTAAATAAACTGTGTGGGTTTAACTACGTGTTCAGTGACTGATAGACTGCTCAGGAAAAAGCATCTACAGCTTCGTGCAATCCTACCAACAAAACTGAAGCATACTGGAAGATGGAGCTGTTAAGAGCTGTATTCAAATCTCTGGTCACTTTTTCTCTTGGATTGAGTGTACAGCTGTGATGTAGTATGATAATGTGGCCTGAAAAAGATGAGTCCTTCAGATGTGTCAGGTGAGGCAGTTTGCTCAGAGGCTTCTATTTTGGTAGTTACTCAGGACTTACTCTTCATGTGCTGCTTCCCATTGTTTACCCAACCCCACAGTTTGAAAAGCATTCCTATTATTAGTTCCTAAGCTTGATCTAGTTCTTAATACTATTCAAGAAACCTGACCAGACAGGGCAAGTCAAGGTTTGGGGAACCTCACTAAGGAAAGAGTTGAATTGAGTTCAGGTTCTGGATATTCTTTCTGGGAAAAAAAATGTGTTTGCATTTTAATTTTATAAGATGTTTGCTGACGTGATTGATTTTATTCTCACCTGTTCTATATTTCACTGCCAAACAAATCCCAACAGCTGCTTCCATACAATCTAACTGGCAAGACTGTCACTTTATTTCTGCTCCATGACACTTCATGTTGGGAAGAATTACTGAATCCATTTGCTGCATCATGTTATGCTGTCTTTGGTGGGTCACACTGACATTTCTGAGTGCAGAGGTGGCTGTGGTTCCCGCTTTATCAGTTTTAGCCTTGAAGAAGCTCTTTCATGTCAGTAAGGCAATGACGCATTAACACATGCACAGCGAAGTAGAATCTGCTGATTTCAGAGCGGGGAGTTGAACATATGCATAAGTGGTTTTAGAATTGGGCTTTAAATTCTCAGCAACTAAAAGAATAATAGATAAAGAAAATGTTATAAAGAATTTCGTTCCTAAAGGCCATGAGGGCTAAAAAGAGTAAGGTTAACACAGCAGCATTACGTAGCTTATGAAGTAGACAGAGCTATTATGTTTCATTAGTCTTTTTCACCGTGCAATTTTACAAGATTGTCTGAATGCCTGGTGATATAAATATAATTTCTCTGTTAGTCGTCAGCAGATAACAGGATCCTGAAGTATATAAAAGATATTTATTTGAAGTATCCAGAGCTTTTCATTATGTTCTATATCCAGCTTTAGATAGTGAAGTTTCATGTTAGGATTTGGCTCTGGACTGGAATACTCCTTAGCTGGATTTGTGAAGTTTCATTCTTGCCGTATATCTTCATGCAAGTGTGAGGTTCTTTCACTCTCTGTTTTATCATCATCCACTTCTTTTTGTCGTCATCGTTTTTGTTTCTTATCACAGATGTGCTTCTTTCGGTGTACGTGCTCCAATTTTTACATGCTGGCATTCCTTCAAATCCTTTCTTTTCTAAAAGTTTCTGATTTATTTTCCCATTGTCACCCCTGCTACTTTAACCTCATGTTAAAGATGATGTTTTCAACCTTTCTGCTGGCCTTTCCCCAAACATGCCTTGCTCGTATTCCTCTGCTGGCTATGGGTTCACTCTCCTAGCTGATTGAAGTTACTGTCTTCAGCCAGAGCACGTCAAGTCTGCAGTTGACCCTTTAATACAGAGCAGAAGTTTTAAGGCAAAATTGAGCCTGAGCTCATCCATCTGAGCTGTGCTTCCGGAAATCTCCCACTGAAATCCTGTGCTAGTTGATTTACTCCTGCTTGTGCTGCAGGTACAGTTCTCTTTGAAAATGCAGGCAAGGTCTTCGGGATCATTTGCAGCTATTCTGTGGTCCTGTGTGTTGGTCTAGAGAAGCTGGAATGAATGTGAATCTGGACACCTCTTATGGCATCACAGCTGTTAGGTTTCTTTACTCTCTTTGGCTTCATTCCAGAATAAGCTGAAGTCAATGGAAAGATTGGAATGGCACTCCATCTGAATGAATCAGCTGTGCGTAAGCGCTTGATGGAGGTACACCAGAAGTGGGAGGGGAAAATTGTCCTTACATTGAATCTTACATTGTCCTTACTTTGAATGCCTTTTCAAAATAGTTTCTCACTCATATCAATACTTCTAAACAAAATGTTTTTTTTCCTACACTATAATACTAGTTATTTTTATGGAAGCCTGAAATAACTCAAAATCAGTATGTGTTACTCAGTTTATATTACGGTTATTTATATCTCAGAGAATGTATTTTTTAACAGTGCTGCTTTATTTTATGGTCATGTTTTCTGCTTTGAAAACCTTGGTCTACCTCTAGCCAATGAAATTACAGTAGTTTACTTAATTTCTGTCATAATGGGAATGCTTCCCACTCTAACTAGTACCTTTCTTTAATTCTTATTGTTTCTGAGAAGCCATATTCTTCAATCTGAAATATATCTCACAGCAGGTGGAAAAATCTATTCCATGCTTACACAGAACAAGTATGAAGGGCCCATGCTTGTGTTCAGATGACAATCTATGAATGTTCAGATGACCTGTGATTCATACGTTAGAATGGAAAAATGTACTATACCTTTTCAGAAGAGAGTACTGTGGTCTAGAATGAAGCCTTTAGACTTGTATTCCTAAATATGCAGATGGCTGTTTGCTATTTAAGTAGCTCTTGAGTGTCTGATATCAGCTACTTCCCCTTAAATAAAGTACTTGGGACATGTAACACCTGGTTTGGAGCCAACTGGCTTTGGTTTGCTTCCTTTCCAAATGCTTTCATTCACAAGTGGGCAAAATGACTCCGTGCTGTTAAAAGAAAGTTGGAAATACATTGTGAGCACAATTTTGCTCAAAAGAGGGATGTATTTTCAGTTTCTAATAAACCTCAGCGAGAGTTTCATCCAGCTTCCAATAAACCCAATGGAAAGATTTCTTTTGACTTTGGGGAATTTTGACTAGAACCATATTTGCTAACTGTAGCATGAGCAGTGAGGATGGAAAGAATCATTGAGTTTTGTTCAGTCCTCTGCCTCTGGGAAGGACCCGATTGCCATCAGAAATGGGGGATTTCTACCAAGGTCAGCCTCAGTACTCTGAGACAGCAACTACTGCGACACAACCTAGAGGAATCCAGACCTGTGAGGAAATTAAGTTTCTTTGCCTCTACTCACTCTTAGGACCTAAAGGCTTATGCAAATGGCAGAGAATAATCTGGAGAAAAAATTAATTGGAAGTTGAAATCTTTGAATTATTTAAAGTCAAATAAATGTTTGGGAAGGCATAATCTGATTGCCTGGAGGCATAATGCTCTCTGCTAAGGGTGTAAATGTAAGGTGAAGTGTCAGGAATAGAGATGTACGTTGGCTAGCAATGAGTCCAAATTTCCACTGCTAAATATGCGTATAATCACAGCAAAAGGTGTGTCTTGGTGCAATTCACTCTTCAGTCATCTTACGACCAAATACTAAGATCTTAATACCTGTGGTCAGAAATGACCTCTCAGCAGTATGTCTGTTAAGACAGGGACCAGTTTTTATACAGTGAGCCCTTGCCAAGGTACATCGCTGACTCAGGTTCGTGCTGATCATTCCTGTCTGAGCAGACAGTTTGGAGATGCTCTTACAGTCTGTTATATCACCTCTCCATACAATTTTTCTCCTCTTCTTTGTTCTGCCTAGGTAGTCCAAAAGCCCCATATCTAATGGGATCTCATCTGAACAAAGCTGCCAAGAAGTCTGCAAAAGTTCTGTTTGTTTGGGTTTTTTTGTATTTAATACTTCTTAGAATCCCTTGAAGGTTGTTATGACTATTTTGCAGCAGGAGGTAATGCTCCCTTCAGGCTAGAGAAATGGGTCTTTCTGGAGGAAAAAGAATTGTTAACTGTATCTAATTATAGTGATGGACTTTGGAAAACCAAAG
>JBCJKH010063879.1:0-18011 GCA_039877255.1 Loriculus beryllinus
AATATGATAGTTACCCCTTCTTCAGAAGGCTTCTATGGTGAAAACTTAGAAAACTGCTAATAGACAAAGGCCTGGTTTGTGTTTTCAAGTGAGTTCTCAGACACAGGTAATTATCCTCTGCTAGAGTGATGCTCTGCCTAGTTTATGTCAGTGCTGTATTTGTTAATATCTCCCAGAGTACTTCTTTAACTGGTAGTTGAAACTACAAAAGCAAATGACCAGTGCAGTACCCACAAAAAGAACTCTACTTTTTCTTAAATTGTTAAAGTTAAGCTCCTTAAAAAATAGTAAAAAAAAAAAAAAGGCCACAAAATTGCTTCAGAAAATGCTGAAGGAACTTACAGTCATTTGGCAGTTGTCAACCAGTTTTAGTTATCTGTAATTAGGTTTTCATCAGAGCCTGAATCACTGAAAAGATAATCTGTACTGTATCCTGCTTTGGGCATGGAAAAGATGTCTAGTAAGGATGTGATGGCAAAGTTGTTATTGTGGACAGTGGTTTTATTTTTTCTTAAAATAGTCTTATTTTGAAGCAGTGATCATGAGTAATAACAATTTTCTTAAACAGAACTGGCTTCAGCTGTTATACAGTAATTTGTCTACTGTCAGTGAATGAAAGCACAGTGTTTGTAGTGTCCCCTTCCAAAATAGCTTTCATAATATAGGACATATTTATTGTGAAATGTAACAATAAAAATGAAATCTAGGATCTTGTGGAGGTGCTGAATTAGTGTCTCATCACCTGTCTTTGAAGAGAATAATTTCTCCTACTCCAGAAGCATTGTTACAATTGAGGATTTTACTTATTGGGCAAACAGGATGTGGGCCAGGAACTGTGCTTGTTTTGGTCTCGCACTCCTTCCAGAATGTATTTTCATAGACATTTTCATAGACACCCTTCAGCAGCTACAAGTCAGCACAGTTGTCAAAAGAGGTTGTGCTCTGCTTCGAAGCAGCAGTGCTTTCCTGCATTAGGGAAGTCCCTTGAGTGGAGTGGATTTGGCTCAAAACTAATCTCTTGGGTTTGAAGGGATCTGGAAAGTGCAGTTGTTAGTTGTTGCAGAAGAGAAGTAGCATCAATTTAAGTAGATTGAGAAGCTCTACTATTAAAACTTTTAAGGTGAGAGTGGGTCTTTTTGCAGTCAGAGCTTCTGGCTTTCAAGTCTGTGAACCTTTTTTGTTTGTATATTACTGTGTTATGTCTTTGTAAATGTATGTCTCTTTCCAGCACCAAGCATCTTTTTAGTGTCTCCAGTCATGGACCAAGAGCTCTGTTATGTAGGTCCCTGCTACTGTCTCTCGCATTTTTATAGAAGTTACTGCATTTGTGGATGTGCAAAGAATTTTACAAAGATAATCATAGCCTGATCCAAGTAGTCTTGGAAATTTGTATTGAAAACCCAACGGTACTGTGTTTTGGAAATGATGGCAAGGTTTTCCTGGTCAGGAGGATGGGTAAAATTGCACCCCTCTGGAAGAAAGGTGAGAAATTCAGCAGGAGTGAAATTGAAGACCTTCAGTCTTTACATGACTTGCAATATTCCTATTTATTTGTTTTTAAAATTTTAACTAATACGGTTTTGATGGAAGGATGTTAACTGCTTTTTTTCTCCTTTTCTTCCTTTTTAGCTTGGTTTTACTCTTGGCAATGTGGTTGGGATGTATCTGGCTCAGAACTATGATGTGAGTATCCTTATATTCTCAAAGTTAAACCTATTCTGAACCTAAAATATAAGGCTGTTTTCTCTCAATCAGAACTGAATCAGTCTTTATTTAGGTGGTTTATTTTAACAGACTGCAAATGTACTGACTTTAGTTACAGATTAATTTAAATGTAAATTGAGCCAAAACACCCACCTCTGACATCTCTGTGATAAAGGAATGCTTAAAGACTTAACTGGTATTGGGGCCCTAGGGCACAGGTGCAGTAAACAGGTCTCTACACAGGTAGAGATGGGGAAACAGAAGAAGTTTAGCATCTGCTCGTGAACTGTACAGGCACTAAAATACCACTTTCCTGACCCTGATAGCCTTTGTGCTTACAGTGTTATATGCTTAGTCCACCTGTTTATTACATAAAAATCCTTCTGAGCATCCAAAATTTCCCTCTTCTGTACCAATAATGAAAATAAGTTTGCCAGCTGTTTTTTTTTTTAATTCAACACCTGCTCCTACTTCAATGTGTTGACCTTCAATCTTTACTTCCTTTCCTCACAATGACAATGAGAACAGAAAGAAAATGAACTTTCTATCCTCAGTTCTCACATCAGTGGAGATTTTTCACTGTGAGAGTTAGAGCTGAAGATTTGAGTCTTCAGTACAAGCTTTTGATTTCTGCAGAGTCAGCACAATTCCTTGTAGCAGCAATGTCACTTAGCTGTTTACAGGCTAGAGCAGTTAATGAAATTTAACATAATTTATTTTCCTTTCTTTTGCAATCTGTATTAATTGTCCAAAAAAAAAAAAACCCAAAAAAAAAAAAACAACCAAGCAAAAAGCCCAAAGTTGTTGAGGCTCAGATCTCTGACATTTATGGTTTTATGTTTTACTTCCATCTCACCTTCAGTATTGAAGTAATCTTGCTGACAGAATTCTTATTTTTTTGCTCCTTGCTCATGCACATATTTTTGTAATATTTCCTGTCCAGTCACTCCAGTAAGAGTACTCATAAAAGGGTGATTTATGTATGTTTTACAATGTTAGGAAAATGTAGTCATAATAACATATTTGGGTGTATTGATATGTGTTGTAAGAATGGCATGATGCTTTTCCCTCAGCATTAATAAAGTATTGCCACAAGAGGGGGCCTTATGCCTTCGATTTGAAGGAAATGGTCCCTGAGAATGTAACCCTGATTTACAGAATGAATATGGTAATTTTATTGCTGGTATTAAAACCTATTTGTTTTAGATGACATCTAGGATAAACCTGTCATACTGAGGTCCTAATTCTGCAGCTGTATGCGGATGAGCTTACTTACAAGCGCATGGAGGGTTCTGCTGATAGCGGTGGAGCTCTCTTGGTTTAGCTTAAATGTCAGGTGTGGTACAGGTGGGGTTCTTAATTTAACAGCTTAACTTTGAAAGGGAAAGCATGAGAGAAACTAATGATATTGCCTGTACTATCAGCCTCAAAACATCCAATGAGAGAATTGCAGTCTGTTTGGTCAGTTTACATATGAAGTAAAATCCCTCCTCTCCTTCCTCCTCCTCCTCAACTACCAGTGGGAACTTTGCTTTATTTTCATTTTAATCAGCTTGTAAAATCCTGTGTTGTCAATTCTCAGTTTTAGATAGAATCATGAGATAAACTATTCCTTGCCCTTAAAAGTTGCTGCTTGGTTTTGGGTTGGGTTTTTTTTTTTAATTGTTAAAGTTGTCAAAATTTAATGTTAGGTTATTTTCTCAAAACGCTTTTATTTGCAAGGCAAAGCTGAAGTTTTGAAATTCACAAGTGATAAATTGAATTTTCATGCAAGTGTGAAACTGCAAAAGGTTACCAGTTTGCAATGCAATAAAAATCTCCAGTGGGCAATTTTGGCTCCCATGAGGTGCACATGTATTTCTTCATAAATTTCTTGAACATACTTGCTGCTTTTGAACACCTCTTTTCTTTTGGTTTGTGACCAGTGCAATCTAAAAGTTATTGTTAAAGTCTGTGCATCAGTGTTTAAATCTGCTTATTATTGGCTGTTTGTCCTTTCAATGAGGAAGCCAGGCTGGTCTTACTAATTTTACTGCAAAAAGTGATCTTGTTTCCTCGCTGCTGTTCCCGTCACCACTGGCTGAACCTTAGTCTTAACAATCTAAAATATTTCCTGAAACCTCATGTGAGGTACTTTCAGCTGCTGTTTGCTTGTTGTTGCTTTGTTTTTAACTTCTGTGCAAGGTAGCAGATCCTGAAAACAAGTCTCTTTTAGAAACCAATTTAAACTTAGAAATAGAATTTCTTGCTGTCTTTATGGTATTGTCTTTCCTGCTGAGGCTCATATAGCTTGTGATTTTTAATTTTTTTTATTATTTTTGTGGGCTTTATTGTTTGTTTTGTCTTTAAAGATTCCTAACATTGCAAAGAAGCTTGAAGATTTTAAGAAGGATGTGGAAGCCAAGAAGAAACCTCCCAGTGACAAGTCCTAACAGAGCAATATTATCCAGATCACTTCTGTGCACACATCAAGGATGCAATTTACCTTTCAGGCAGCAAAGATCAAGTAAAGGGTTGGCATGGGAGGTTTCTCCGCTTCCTGTCTCCTAGAACTGGATTGTCGTTCTTTTGAAAAGAGTAGCCTTGAACTTTTCCTGGGACTGATTTTCAAGGGTTTCAGGATCTGGCTTACCAGGTGATATGTGACTGGATAAGATCGTTTGGTTTTTTTGTTATTGCTTTTCCTAATATTTTGTAACCCATTTTTACCCGATCCAGCTGGAGTCCTGTTAGTCCTGTTACTGTGTGTACCTCACACTTTGTAGTGCCCTAGTTCTTGGAACATTGCAAGAGAAATTAAATTCATTATGAAGTAACTTTCAGGGTTTCTTGTCATTTGTTGTGAGCAGCAGTAATTCACTGTTCTGAAGATCTGCATTCTATTGGAGATGAGAAAGTTCATTTGTCAAAATTTAACCTGGGGGAGTGGAAGTTCCTGCTTTTTCCATTAGTGTTAAACGATCACATCCAGCAGTGTAGACTTTGCACCAACATGGCTGATTTAAAAAAATCTAAAAGACCATCAACTTTAACCTACATTTCAAATTCATTGCTTCAAGAATACCTAGGAGCAAGTTTCTCAGCATGAGTACTGTCAACTTCTGCAAGTTCAAAATGCCTATGTGGATAGCTGGAATTGCCAGCTAAAATATGCAGTCTTAGATGAATCACTCCAGATGTGTTTCACTGAGACTAAAAAGAGGGGAAGGACCATCTCCTCCCTTAACCTGTGGAGGATGCTCTGCCTAATGCAGCTCGGGGTGCTGTTGGGCTTCTTTGCCTCAAAGGGCACACTGCTGACTCATGTTCAACTTGTCTACCAGAACCTCCAGGTCCTTTTCTACAGAGTTGCTTCCCAGCTAATCAGCTCCAGCTTGTACTGGTGTGTGGGATTATTCCTCCTCAAATATGGGACTTTGCATTCTCTGGCCTGTGAATGTCCTGAATGACAACATGGCCATCTTGTGCACCAACCACTCCTCCCAGTTTTGTACTGTATACAAGCTTGCCAGGAGTGTACTCTGCATCATTGTGGAGGCCATTAATAAATATGCTAGTGTCCATTAATTCAATATTGGCCCTGGTATTTTTCCCTGGGTGCCCCACTGGACACTGGCTGCAGCTGGACTCTGTGGTGCTGACCGCAACACTTCAAGACCAGCATTTCAGCCAGTTTTCCATCCATCTTGCCATTCAGTTGTCTAGTCCATGCTTCCTCAATTTGCTGGGGAAAGCCTTGTCAAAAGCCTTGCCAAACATCAGTTGCTCTCCTAGCACCCACCAAACTAGTAGTTCTGTTGTACAATTGCTAGGCTGATCAGGCATCATATCTCCTTCATAAATTCATGCTGATTGCTCCCAATCACTTTCTTGTATTTACTATGTTTGGAACCAGCTTCCAGGAGGATTTGTTTCATCACCTTCCCAAGGTTTGAACTGTGACTGACCAGCCTGTAGTTCCCATAGTCTTCCTTCCTGAAGACAGGAGTGGCATTTGCTTGCTTTTAGTCGTCTGGGGGCTCCCTAGTTCAACATAACCTTGCAAAGACAATACAGAGTGGCCTCAAAATAACGTCAGCCAACTTCCTCAGCATTTCTTTAGGTTTCTCTTTCAGTTGGTGTGCCTATAGAGGCGCTTCTTATTACAAAATCAGGAGCCAAGGGTGATTTCCTCGCAGCCAGTGTCCTCACCAGTGGGGCACAACTACACATGGCAGTAAGAATCAGTGGCTAGTAGTGGGGTCCGTTGTAAGCCCCAGCTACAGCAAGGAGGTGAACCAGTCCTAAGATCTGTCTCAAGAAGCCTGCTAAGCAAAAGGAGGTGGAGTCAGAGAGTTGACTGGAGATGAGACTACACTGTAGCAACTATGAAAAAATGGGGCCAAATGAACGAAGGAGGTGGGAGCTCAATATCTGTGTTTAAGGGAGGCTCTGAACTTAAGGTAAGAAGAGATGAATGGGAGTCTCAGGAGAGGCTGACCAATGCAACAAAGACATGCATTGACTTGCCTAAACCCGTAAGACTCAATAAACCCAGTGGTACAATTAAATGGCATGGAATCAATAAATTAAAGATAAAGAAAATTTATTGTTCTAATACAATTAAAGATCCACCAACATTAATGACACATATTCAGTGTAACATGGATTAGTCAATCCACTGTCTTCATGGGGTGCAGTTAAAACAATGGCGGGGTATAGACACTCCTTGAAAATGCCCAGCTCCTCTCTATATGCCAGGGCTTTTGCAAAGGCTTTTACAGGAGGTTTTGTCAAGGATTTTGCCAGGGCGGCTGTACCTGCCACACCATCCACCCTGTAACCACAGTCAGGAGTTGACCGGTTTACTTGGAGTGGTGATTCAGTCACCTGTTGCCTCCACAGTTAAAAGGGAGCTGAGTCTCGTTGAGTCTTAATGTTCACAGTGGATCATTAGTTCTTCACTATTTTTAAGATACACTGCCCAAGCATAAAAACTAACATATGGCATTAGTTGTTAGGAATGTTGGTGCTTTTGAAAGGATTAGAACAAATAAACCATCCAAGACACCAGGGTCCATATCCCTGGACTCTAGGATAATGGAGTGAAAGTCCCGGCAAAATCCCAGATAGTATCCTTTACGAAAGACTTGTCAAAAGCTTTATGAAAATCTTGATAAAAGCGCTGACAAAAGCCTTGGGAAAAGCTGTGGCAAAAATATTGGAAAAATACCAGTGAAAATCAATGGAAAAATCCACATCAAAAGCCTTCAAATAAGCCTTGGCAAAATCACTGACAAAAGCCTTGGCAAATTCTATAGCAAAAACCTTGCCAAAATAATAGCCAAAAGACTGGTAAAACATTTCTGAAAAGCCATGGCAAAAGCCTTGGCAAGATCCCTGGCAAAATCAATGGCTAAAGCCGTGGCAAAACTCCTGGCAAAAGCCCTTGGAAAAGCCTTGGCAAAATCCCTTGGAAAATCACTGTGAAAAACTCCGGCAAAATCTCTGGCAGAAACCTTGGCAAAAACCCTGGAAAATTCCTTGGAAAAAGCGCTGGTAAAAACCCCATAAAAACCCTTGGAAGAAGACTGGGAAAATGCCTTTGCAAAGACCCTGGCAAAATCTGTGGGAAAATACTTTGGAAAAGCTCTGGCAAAACCCATGGCAAAAGAATTTATAAAAGTCCTGGTAAAAGCCCAAGCTAAATACCTGGCAAAAGCTTTGACAAAGGACCCCACAAGAACCCTGGCTAAAGACCTGGCAAAATCACTGGAAAAATACATGGAAAAAGCCTTGCAAAAAGCTTGACAAAATCCCTGGCAAAAGCCTTGGTATAATGCCTGGGAAAAGTCTTGGAAAAATCATTGGCAAAATCCTTGGCAATAGCTTTAGCAAATGCCCTGACAACAGACTTGGCCAAAACCCTGTAAAAAGCACTGCCAAAAGCCTTGTGAAATTCTTTGTCAAAAGCCTTGGCTGAAGCCTGGGTAAAATCCATTACAAAAAGCCTTGGCAAAACCACTGCCAAAAGCTCTGGAAAATGTCAAGCTAAAATCTCTGCCAAAATCCCTCGGAAAAGTCTTTGCAAAATCCATGGCAAGAGCCTTTGCAAAAGCCCAGCCAATATCACTGTCAAAAGCCTTGAAAAAGTTGTAGAAAAAGCCTTCATAATAGCTGTGGCAAAATCCCTAGCAGAAGCCTTGGCAGAATACATGAGAAAAGCTCTGGAAAAATCCCTTGGCAAAAACACTGGAAAAAGTCTTGAAAAAGCTTTAACAAAAGCCCTGCCAGAAGCCCAGGCAAAAGCCCTACAATTTTCCCTGGCAAAATACATGGCAAAAGCCTTGCCAAAATCTGTGGCAAAAGCCTTGGAAAATCCCTGGACAAATCTCAGGCAAAATCCATGGAAAAAACTTTGGAAAAAGCCTTAGGAAAAAACCTTGCAAGATCCCTTCCAAAATCCATGGCTAAAGTCTTGGCAGAATCGCTGGAAAAAGCCCTGTCAAAAGCCTTGGAAAAATCCCTTGTAAAATTACAGTGAAAACCTCTGGCAAAAGCACTGGCAAAAGCCCATGCAAGAGCCCTGTCAAAAGACTTGGCAAAATCCCTGGGAAAAGGCTTGGCAAAATCACTTGCAAAATTCTTGCAGAAGCCTTGGTAAAGCCCTAGCAAATGCTGTGTAATAGAATAGGCAAAAGCACTGCAAATAGCCCTGGCAAAACTCTTCCCCATGGCAAAGTCTCTGGCAAAAATCTTGGTAAACGACTTATCAAAAGCTTTGGCAAAATCCATGCCAAAAGCCCTGGCAAAATCCTTGGGAAAAGTCCTCTACAAAACCTCTGATAAAATCCTGGCAAAATCCATTGCAAAAGCCATGATAATAACCATACCAAAAGCCCTGTCAAAAGTCTTGGAAGAGCTCTGGCAAAAGCCTTGTGAAAATACCTGGAAAAGGCCTTGTCAAAATCACTGTCAAAAGCCATGGCAAAAGCCTTGAATAAAGCCATGGCAAAAGCCTCTGATAAAGCCATGGCAAAATCCCTGGCAAAAGCCTTACCAATATCCGTGGCAAAATCCCTTGCAAAAGCCCTCACAAAAGCCTTGGGATAATCATCAGCAAATCCATGGCAAAAGGCTTGGCAAAAGCCCTGGATAAAGCTGTAGCAACAAACCTGGAAAATACCTTGGGAAAAGCCTTAGCAAAAGTGCTGGCAAAATCACTTGCAAAAGCCGTACAATTGTCCCTGGGAAAATCCATAGCAAAATCCCTGGCAAAATCCCTGGAATAAACCTTACCAAAATACCTGTCAAAAGCCCTTGCAAAAGCATTTGGAAAAGCCTTGTAAAAAGTTTTTGCAAAAGCATTTGGAAAAGCCTTGTAAAAAGCTTTTGCAAAAGCTCTGGCCAAATGTTTGTGAAAATACCTGGGAAAGGCCTTGGCACAATCACTGTCAAAATTCCTGACAACAGTCTTGGAGAAGCCCTGGCAAAAGCTCTGGCAAAAGCCTTGGCAGAATAACTGGGAAAACCCCTGGCAAAATTAGTGGCAAAAGCCATGGAATAAGCCCTGACAAAGTCACTGGAAAAAGCCTTGGCCAAATCCATGTAGAAATCCATGACGAAAAACCTGGCAAAATTTTTTGCCTGGCAAAATCCCTTTCAAAAGCCTTGGCAATACCCCTGGCGAAAGCTCTGGAAAACATCATGCCAAAATCTCTGCCCAAATCCATGGCAAGAGCCTTGGTAGAGCCCTGCCAGTATCATTGGCAAAAGCCTTTGAAAAAGCACTGGAAAAAGCCTTGGCAAAAGCCATGGCAAAAGCCTTGTCAAAAGCCCTGGCAAAATCCATTCAAAAAGCTCTGGAAAAATTTCTGGCAAAAAACATGGGAAACTCCAAAAAGCCTTGGCAAAGGCCCTGGAAAAAGCCTTGGAAAAAGCTTTGGCAAAAGTCTCAGATAATGCCTAGGTGAAATCACTTGGCAAAAGCCCTGGCAAAATACCCAGGAAAAGACTTTGCAACAGCCCTATCAAAAGACTTGTGAAAAGCTCTGGCTAAAGCTTTAGCAGAGTAACTGGGAAAACCCTTGGCAAAATTAGTGGCAAAAGCCCTGACAAAATCATTGACAAAAGCACAGAAAAAGCCTTGAGAAAAGCCCTGACACAAGCCTTGGTAATGCCCCTGGCAAAAGCCTTAGGAAAATCCATGAAAAATATTCTTTGCAAAATCCCTGGCAAAAGTTTTTGAAAAAGTCCTGCCAAAATGTCTCCCACATGCACAGGCAAAAGTCTTGGAAAAGCCCTGGAAAAGCCTAGGGCAAAAGCACTGGCAAAATCCTTGGAAAAATCCGTGGCAAAGACCTGGCAAAATCAGTGGAAAAAGACCTAGCAAAATCCTTTGGAAAATACTTAAGAGCTTGGCAAGATCACTGTCAAAATCCCTGGCAAAATTCTCAGAAAAGCCCTAGGGAGCCCTGGCAAAAGCCTAGGATAAAGCCTTGGCAAAACCCCTGGGAAAATCTATGCCAAAAATTGTGGAAAAATTTCTGGCAAAAACCATGGAAAAAACCTTAGAAATAGTCTTGGAAAGGACCTGGCAGAAGCCCTGGCAAAAGCCCTGACAAAAGCACTGACGAAAGCCCTTCAATTGTCCCTGGCAAAATCCATGGCAAAATTCCTGGAAAAAGTCTTCTCAAAATCCTTGTCAAAAGCCTGCTAAAAATCCATGGTAAAATCCATTATAAAAGCCTTGGGAAAAAAACCTGGCAAATTCCCTGGCAAAATCCCTGTCAAAAGCTATGGCAAAAACCCTGAAAAAAAGTCTTCTCACAATAAAATTCTCTGGCAAAATCCCTGGCATAATCCATGTTAAAAGCTATAGCAAAAGCCTTGGAAAAACATCTTCTCACAAGAAAATTCCTTGGCAAAACCCATGGCATACTCCATGTCAAAAGCTATGGCAAAAGCCCTGGAAAAAAGTCTTCTCCAAAGAAAATTCCTTGGAAAAATCCCTGGCAAAATACCCTTGAAAACACTTTGCAAAAGCCCTGCTAAAACCTCTGGCAAAAGCCTTAGCAGAACAACTGATAAAACCCTTGGCAAAATTAGTGGCAAAAGCCTTGGCAAAAGCCCTGCTAAAATCACTGGCAAAAGCCTGGCAAAAGCTTGAGAAAAGCCCTGACAAAAGCCTTGGCAAAGGGCCTGGTAAAGCCCCAGTAAAATCAGTGAAAAAAAACCTTGGCAAAAGCCCTGGCAGAAGCTCTAGAAAAAGTTCTGCCAAAATCTCTGCCAAAAGTGCAGGCAAAAGTCTTGGAAAAGCCCTGGCAAAAGCCTAGGGTAAAGCCCGGTCAAAATCCGTGACAAAATCCATGGCAAATTCCTTGGTAGAAGACTTAGCAAAAGCCCTGGCAAAATCCATGGAAAAAGACTTGGCAAAATCCTTCAGAAAATATCTGGGAAATTGCTTGGCAAAATCACTGCCAAAAGCCCTAACCAATGTCTTGGAAAAGCCCTGGTAAAATCTCTGGAAAAAGTTGTGCCAAAATCTCTGTCAAAAGCCTTGGCAAAAGCCTTGGCAAAATCCATGCCTAAAGCCTTATCAAAGCCCGACCAGGATCACTGGCAAAAAACTTAGCAAAAACCCTGGCAAAATCCATGGAAAAAGTCTTGTCAAAAGCCCTGCAATTTTCACTGGGAAAATCCATGACAAAAAGCTTGGCAAAAGGCGTGTCAAAAGCCCCAGCAGAAGCCCTAGGAAAAGCCTCAATAAAATCCTTGGCAAATTCCTTGATAAAAGCCTTGGCAAATTCCTTGGAAAAAGCCTTGACAAAATCCATGGCAAAAGCCCTGGCAAAAACTCTGGCAAAAGCCATGCCAAACTTTTGTCGAAAATTCCTGCCAAAATCCATGGCAAAAGCCTCGACAAAATCGGAGGCAAAAGCCTTGGCAAAAGTGCAGCCAAAATCACTGGCAAAAGCCTTGAGAAAAGACCTAACAAAAGCCTTGGCAAAATCTCTGTCAGATCTATGGCAAAACCCGTGGCTAAAGCCCTGGCTATCAGGGCTACTCAGACCAGGACTATAAGGTCTACCTGTACTAGGACTGTCAGGTCTACCTGGTGGCATGGGGAACATCATGTATGGAGGAACATCCTAGAATCTGTCAGGGAACAGGTAGTCATCGATGGTCTGGAGCCTGTCAGGGAGTGGATACCCATTGATGGTGAAGAGTGGGGTTGATTGAAGAATAGGGTGGATTGAACAATCGGGTTGATTGAAGAATGGGGTTGTAAATAATTAACCTCAAGGCTTTGTTAGCAACTATAGAGAAAATGAAAATTACTAAAATAAGCTTTGCCAGAACCACCTGGTGGTTACTGATATGACAATAATCCTAAAGCAAAGTGATGAAGAAGTAACTACCAGGGGTCTGAAAGCCCACTACCACATTTTTGTATGCATACAGGAGGCATTCTCTAATAAGTATGATGTAATGTATGTAATCTAATGAATATCTATGTTTAAGAACAATATAATCACAGTCTGGTTGATGCCTGGAGAGACACGCTTGGAGGAACTATCCCCCATGTATCCCGGTGCTGCAGTAAAAAATACCTGCTTGTCAACTTGAAACTCTGTTCGTGAGTTTGTTCCTGGAGTTTTCTCCAAATCAGCGCCTTCCAACCCAAACCATTCTAAGCTTCTATGATTTACCTATTGCAATTGGTGTTATTATGGAAGAGGGCTGGTGGCAACCCTGTTTGATTTGTGGGTAATCCTGGATCTCCCTAAAACTGATTGGCTTACCAGCTGCTGATCTCTTGCAAATGAGAATATCCTGTGTTTATATCCTCTGGGAAAGCTGTGGGATTGTAAGGCTTGGTAGAAGCTGAGCTGAGCAGTAATATTAGGAGGCTGGAGAGTGATTTGTTGTTGAGAAGATAAGCAGTTTGAAGATGGCTGTGGGTGAAGCATAAAGTGAAAAGGAGTAGAAGATGAGGGATCAGTAAAAGGCACAGAGCAGCTAAAACCTGAGGAAGGGAGCAAGCCAGAATAGAGTTTCTTGTCAGGGGGAGAATGGTTGAGAGTAATTTTGGGGACTGTGAGCAAAGACATGTCCTGTTTGTTTGTGTGGGCAGGATCCTTGGTACTGCAGACATCCCCACCCACTGAAGTGCTTATTCCTGGAGAAAGTTGCCCATGTCAGTGGACAGATACTGCAACCTCTCCTGCTTCAGCAGCTTTGATACTGGGTGCACCCTGCTGAGGGACTACAGCTTGTTTTGAGAGGTCAGCCAGGGTGCTTTTGCTTTGAGCACCATGTCAGCATCAGTGCCCAGCAGCAGCTGCTTGGTGGGGAGCAGGAAGACACCCAGGGAGGGGAGCCAGAGTGGTGTGGAGGACCTGAATCCCAAAGACAAGTGTGAACTTTGCATGTGAGGATGCAGCAAAGGAGCAGGCTCAAGACAACGGGAACACAGGAAGAGCTGAGGTCTGGTTTCATGGATTAGGAGCGCATGGAGAGGCACTGAACCATTAATTCACTGAAACACTTTGTTTTTCAAAACCAGATTTATAGGAGCTATTATGAATTGCAGTTTTTTGGTGAAGGATGCTGTCTCCTGCTTTTGGTACTTTTGTAATTTTTCCCATTTTGCTTCCCTGTCTATCAATCTATGACCTTTTACTGTACCTGTTTATTTTCAAGACAAGTCTGTGGGATCCCTTTGTTTTGACAGAAGCAGTAAATGAACACCTCCTGTTGTCTCAAAAGTACTTCACTAAAGGCTTGGTGAATTACGAGGTGAAATACAACTTATTTATATTCTCATAGAGCACCAGAATGTGCAGTCGTGAATAGTTCATTTTATTGACATTTTATTTTTGCAGAATAGACATTCACACTAAGAGCTGGAGAGCCTAGATTGTAAGTGGAAAGTATAAAAATTCATTGAAGTAGAAGTACAGTGTGATTACATGAGATCCAATCATCCTAATACACAGCTTCCATGTACTGACATTAAACAAATTATTAAAAACAAGAGATAATACAAGAAAAGGTTTACTGACTATTGCAAGGATCCAATCAGAAAAGCAGGGCATTCACTTTGCAGATGATAAAAAGGTTAGCCTTTTGATTTGGTAGTTATGTGCTCTATGTCACAGTTTCCTACATTTGAAGTGCCTGTTCTCTGGGCTGCTAGAGAGCAGGTGGGTGTGATGGTCAAGTGAATGCACACGATGAGAAGATACACCAGCACCACTCCACTTCAGCCCTCTCCCTTCATGGAGCAGCACTAAATGCCATCTTGGATGTCATTGTTCTATCTCTGTCCGAGGAATCATAACTATCTAAACAGCAGCCAAAGAGAGAGAAGAGCAATAGGGTCTGTTAGCCTGGTAAGGTTTTACAGGTCACAGCTTCCCCTGCTGAAAGAGTTCAAGCGGCAGTACAATGGCAAAGAAAGTAGGTATTGAACAAAACTTTCTGTTTCTGAAGCTCTTCTTTCCAAAGCATAGATTACAAGTACTGCAATATTGAAAACTATAATAGTGCTGTGGGAAAAAAACATTCTCCTTTCGAGGAGACGGCTTTCTATTAGTGTCTTCTATTATCCCTTTGAAGTGCTGTAGCTGATAGTTGGTAGCTGTGTTTCTGTCCAAACCATATGGGTGAGGTGAGAAAGTGTTGGATATTTTCCAACATGGTGATGAGTCACCTCAAAAGAAGAATAATAATTAGCCTTTAAAAGAAGTAGACTTACAAAACTTTGGGTTTGGCAATAAGACTCTCCATTCTCTTTATTAATGGTAGGATTAATAAAGAGTTAAAGGAATTAATGGTAGGATTATACCCTACTACTGAGTATAGTGTCTTCTGTCACTGGAGTCCTCTATCTCCTTTTTTACAAGCCCTACATAATTGTTCTCAGGCATGAAAAAGCCATAGGCAGACAACTTGGAGGAGAGGTTTTTTTCAGAGTTATGTATCATAAGGAAAGCGATAACAGAGCAAAGCTAATCTCTTCTTTTAACTCATACTGATTTTCAGAACTGAAAAGCTTATGCAAAGAGCTCCCTGTGGATTTTCTTCATGGTTTTCCCATGGATCCTAGTTCTGTGTATCCAGAAGTTTTCTCTTTTCTTCATATGTGCATTGTAGGTTTAATATTTTGTCCCAACTCACTTTGGTCTTGCAATTTTTTATTTATTTTTTCTGTTGGAGATTATGTTTAGTTAGTGATGTTGCTGACTGCTGCCCATTCTGGAAAAGTATTCAGCTGGAAGAGTCTAATTCCCCAAGTGTTGATTGCCACCATGACCACAGCTAGACCAATCAGATTTACACCCAGGCCAGCTTTCACCTACAAAAGCAAAATCATGGTCAATGGCAACTTGTTAACATGGAACAGTTAACATGGAAAAGAAAGCAGTAGAGTGTCTGTATATATACTGACATATATAGTGTGATTAATTGTGTATACTAATTTCCTAGAGCCAGAAATGCACGAGTATTATGTATCAGACTGTCCACTGTGGACAGTATTCAGGAGTGGTAGTCAGGGGCTGATGCACTACATTGGAAAACTGTTCAGTTTGTCACTTGTACTTCTCAATTTGATAATCAGAATGGTGAGTTATATCACTCATAGCAGGGTAATAACTGCATGACTTACTGTGGAGCTATGCGATTAATCTAATTTCTTATGCTCTCCTGTGCTTTTCTTAGCAGGTCAATGCAAAGGATTGTGTACTCCTGTTCTTTAATACCTCTTTAGACCATTACATTCATGAAAATTAAAGTTGAAAAATATGTATATAATACAGCAGATGTATGGATGTTCTTAACCTGACAGCTCAATTGCAAATCAGCACTGCAGTCTCAAATATGCAGGCTTCATACTAGCACCAATATCACAGTTATTATCATTGCTGTTTGATATGAGGATGAGGTGTTGGGGTTTCACTCACCATATCCTTAATCTGACAGTGCCCATAACTGAAGACAATGGCATTTGGAGGATTACCGACTGGTAGCATCATCGCAAATGAGATACACATGGTGACAGGAATCAGGGTGTACAAAGGGTTGATAAGTAGGGTTTCTGACTGGAAAGAGAGAGGGAGAGAGGTGTTTCACTTAACCAAGAAAAGCCACTGCTCACAACTAGGATGAAAGGACCTTCTCTGCTTTACGTGAATACAAGAGTCTGTGGATCTCATTTCATTAGTTTCTAAACTTAAGTGTGGAAGTATTTTTTTATTTGTTTTGGAGGTTTTTTTGTTTGGTTGGTTGTTGGGGTTTTTTTTAAGAAATGCAAAAATTTGGAGTTGATCATGCTCCAGCGTTTTCTCTTGAGACGTTTCACAGTGAGGGAGAGTGGATATTGCTACTATTAGACCACCTTTGCTCATTCTCCCACTTGTTTTCCATGACATTCTGCGTTGTGGCTTCTGGATCTTAACATTGACTGCTACTTCAGTCTTAGCCCAACAGAAGTCACAGTGAGTTGACATGAAGAATGTCTTTCTTTTAATTGCTAATATACTGAGACCATTATGTAAAGTTCTCCTAAATGGTGATTGAGAAAACTAGTTGTTTGTGGTCCAAACACACATGCCACAATGGTCTAGAGAATTGTTCTTTCACTGCAGCCTTCAATATTGGTGAAATGTTGCATTTTTGTTTACATTTCCATGGCCTATTTTTATGTCAGGGGGAAAGGGAAGGTTACTCACAAGGCTAACTTCATTTTGGGGGGGGAAAGGGTTTCCAGGTTACTTCTGCAGTCAAAAAAGAGGCACTGCCTCTAAGATGGCAATTCAGACTACTAAAGGTAAATTATTGCTCTAAATTTTTTTCAGGAGAGTCTCTTCGTGCATGGAGCAGAAGTAAATCTGAACTCATAAGCCATACAAACATAATTACCTATTTTCATCTGACCATATTTTCATATTAACTCACAGCTGTTCACATAATATACTCTGGGACAATCTCATAAAATTGTCATAATAGGGAAACACGATTAATGACCCACATTCTTAGTAAGAAAAGCTTCATACTACAAAGAAAGAAAACAAATCAGAGAATTTTCTGTAACTGCTATTCCAGTATAAAATGAAATCTGTATCTCTTTCCTCTGCCTTCTTCACCAATCTCCTGTTTTATTCCTGTCTTTTACAAACATTGCTGCTTTCCATGTTGGATGATGGTATGCTTACTAGATCATCCCCTTAAATACATTGAAATGTGGTATGAAATTCAGTACTAATCTTTTCTTACAAGTAGTGAGTGTGTGACTGATTGCTAATGAGCATCACATTTACAATAACATTGATAAAAGTATCTCAAGCCTCCGTTGCTCATTACATCATCACCTTTTCTTGTACACAAACTATGAACCTGTCAGCCAGCAGCTGTTTTCATTTTGAAAGGTATTGAATAAATTCCTTGGTGCTAAAATATGCTTTTGGTTTCCTGAGTTTATTATTTTTCCTAAGCTAAAGAATGCATCCAACTGGGAGTCAGGGCTGGGCAAATAGAGTGCTAATATCCTGACGTCCCGAAACATTCCCAGGAGCCTATCAGGAAACAACAGACTGAAAATGTCATTGTGTTTACTCACCATGCTGCATAAAATAGGTAGAAAGATGGTTATAGTTGCTGGATTACTGACAAACTCTGTTACTAGTGACACCAAAATGCAGGCCAGCAGAGTTACAGCCCAGTAGGGAAGGCTGCTGAGGGAAAGCATTTGGCTTCCAATCCATGTAGAGAGGCCAGAGGTCTGGAGAAAGGTCAGAAGCACAAGAATTACTGAATACTTAGTATATTTTTAAAACAGATTCTTCTCTTTGGAGCAGTTTGGATCAGAGAATGCCACCAGCAAATAAACAAAGCTCAGGTCAGTGCGTTATTCATTTTCTTTTGGTCACTAAACTGAATTTCACTGGAATGCCTCATAAATAGTTGCTCCTAGTAACAAAGAGTTACAGCTGGCATATTTTTAGTATTATACCGATCTTCACTCTTTCTTATGCATCTAGAGTATTGCAAATTGGTGGTGAAGGATTGCACAGTCTCGGTATAATTCATCTTGAGATTAAAATACACAAATTTAGTTGTCGACATGTAAAAGTCTATAGGAAAGGTAGATGTGTATTCATGAATTATACTGAGTATAGTTATAGTCAGTAAAGCTTAGAGTATTATTTTTCTAGTCAGCACTAGGAACTTGACTCAGTTGCCTAAAGAAGAGCATCCAGTGGCGGCTGAGATGTTCCTCCTCTATCTGGTTAGTGGCTACTTGAGAAAGTGCAACATCTCCC